>JAFVLL020015303.1:0-121397 GCA_021397915.2 Tor tambroides
ATCTATTAGTGTTATATCTATTACTATATAAAGGCACTGGTGCAAAATAAATAACTCTTTCTTGTGATCACACAGTGAAAAGCAATGTGGAAAACATGTTCAAGATTTATACTGTCAAAAAATACTGAGATTTGATTTATTTATTCTTTTCTATTTTTTTGGCTTTATATTGATTTTTTTTGCTATACTGCCCAGCCCTTGAAGGAAAGCATAGAAATTAGAAAGGTATAAAACAGGGGGAAAAAATGTCCTTGAAGACAATGCTTCATTGTAGGTTTTCCTCATTTGTGGAGCAAGAAGGTGACCTTGTATAAGAAGCAGATTTTACTCCCGTCAAAGGCATGCTACATAGTGTGTCTGTGCACATTCTCACACATACACACACATGTGAAGGTTGTGTGTGTGATGATAGAATCTAAATGCTAATTCTCACGTGACGTCATTATTCTTCGGGAGTGCTGGAGGCTCTCTGTCTCTCTCTCTCCTTCCTTTCTCCCCCTCCGCTGGGATACGCGCTCCTAATCAGTTTCTCCACAGCTGATTACTTTTCTGAGGGGACATGGAGGCTGTGTCTCATATTCTCTGATTCTTTCTCGCTCTCTCTCGCTCTACCATGCTCCCTCTCGCTCTTTAGCTCGTTATAAATTGGCATCTGATCCAATGATGGAACGTAGGGCCCAAAAATAGCACCATGTCATGTGCTCATCCCTTGAGTAACTGCCTCTGGCCAAATAAGAGAGTTGGAGGACACAGCACCTGAAACTGCACTGCCGTTAGAAAAATATCCCATATTATGAATGTAATGCATGCTGAGAATGTGAAAGATTGTATATTCTATCATCGTAACATGTCTAATTTTAGGGAAAATCTACCAATCCATAGGAAATCTATAGAACTTATAAATAAAATGTAGCTTATTATTAGCAATAGAATGATTTCATTAATGGATAATCTAAATTTTGAGTAAACATTTGATAAAAGAAGCATTTGTATACATTTTGACGTTCATCAGACGCCTTCCACATTGCTCTACAGATGTCAGCATTATCCACTGAGATACCCATATCTACATAAATTTACACATATTCTAAAGCATTTTAACACATGATTGTGAAACTATAAAAATATACACTAATGTTCAAAAGTTTGGAATCACTAAGATTTTTTATAGAAATTAAAACTTTTGTTCAGTAAGGGTGCAATAAATTAATCAAAAGTGACAGTTAAGACATTAATGTTACAAAACATAATGCTGTTCTTGTGAACTTTCTGGCTGCTGAAAATGTAGCTGTGCCATCACATTTATAAATTATGTTTTAAAATATATTGCAATAGAATTCATTTGTAAATTTAAATTTAATGTGTAATACTTTTAACAATATTACTGTTTATACTATATTTTTGATTACAGAAATGCAGCCTTGGTGAGCACAAGGGACAAAAATCTTACCAACCCCAAACCTTTGAATGGTACTGTAGATGTTAATTTTGATAACCAATATCATTTGAATCTTAAAGTTCATTCCAAATGAGCCATTAAAAGGTATTTGCAATAAAAAAAAAAAAAAAAGTAAGAGAAAATAAAGAAAGTGGCCTACGTGGGTTTGGAGGCCTCAGCCTGGTCCGTCTGTAGCTTCTCTCCACCTTCCACCTCCATTGTGCAGTACACAATGCGGTTGGGAGCCAGTGACTTCAACCCCTGAACTTCCATAATCACTACCTAAACAAAAGAAACATTTGGTTGTATTTTATGTGAAGGTATAGTATGTTTTGTAATGCTCAAATAAGCACTTAAACATTCCCTTGGATGCTGTTTTAAAGCTCTTATTTCATTAGCAGCCAGTCAGGATCCACTCGACTTTTTGACCACATTATCAACTTTTATTAACATTCAACCTTCTTGCTCTTGACACTCATTGAATAAGCACTGTTTACGTCTGGAGTGAAAATCAATCCACACACCCAGAGCACCTATAAAATCCAGCAGCTCGTAGTTCCCCAAAACAAAATAGACTCCAAAGACAGAAGCCAGGCTATCAAATCCATAAAACACTGCTCTGTCAGCCTCTGTGACTACTAAAGCCGTGCCACGTTATAATCAACTGCCCTGAAAACGAGCTAGCTCAAGATAGTATAATTATAGCAAAACCTGAGACTTGAGAGGGGAGATTTCTCAGAGGCATTCGATATTCTCGGGAATCATTTATCAAAAATGCAGTATAACCTTTTTTTAATATGCTGCAGCCCTTTCTGTCTGCAGTCTATCTATAATTTATGCGATAGCAAGGGCTGGAAATTCAGTAAAGATTAAAATCTCATAGACGCATGTGTTAAACTAACACTGTAGCTGCTAATGTTGCTAAATTTATCATTACTCCTCATTTAAATTCTCTATCAAAACTAAGGAATGTCTATTACTTGGAAATGATGAGAGGCAAACCCTTGGACTCCCAAAAGATATTTACAAGTGTGGCAGTAAGCGCTATTTGAGACTGTTGCACTTTTTTCAACTATGTAACATGTTACAGACTATTTTTACAAAGTTTTGTTCAAATCAGCACATTGTAACAGTTCAAAGGATACAACTACAGCTAAAACCTAAAAATACTTGGCAAAGCCTGTCATTTTTATGGAACTAGCACTAAAAATGCTTAAAGGAATAGCTCATCCAAAAAATGAAAATTCACTCATCCTGAGACTCCAAACATCTGATAAAAACATCACAATAATCCACATGACTCCAGTCCATCAGTTAACCTCTTATGAAATGAAAAGCTGTGTGTTTGTAAAAAACCAAATCCATTAATTGATGGACTAGAGTCGTGTGGATTATTTATAGATTATTGTGATGTTTTTATCAGCTGTTTGGATTCTCATTCTGTCGGCACCCATTCACTACAGAGGACCCATTGGTGAGCAAGTGATAAACTGCTAAACCTCTCAAAATCTGTTCCTTTAAATGGCCTGAGGGCTTGTGCATTTTAAGCAAATTTTCATTTTTTGGTGAAATACTCCTCCTACCACCCTTTCTGCATCTGACATAGTTAACTGTGTGCAAAACATCAAGTATAAGACTGAGATGCCACAAACCTTCACCAAACTCAAATGCATGGAAGCCTTCAGCAGGGCCACAACTAAAAATCACCCTCTCTCCCCTGGGCCTGATGAGACGGCATACTATGTGAACCCTGGCCTTTAGCACAAAAGTAAACTGCACTGCCTGAAGGCTAGAACAGTTCTTACCTCGAGTGTGAAAGACAGCACAACATCAGACTTGGACAGCTGGTTTTCATCTTCCTGTCCCATATCAATGATGGAGGTGTTGTGTCCCCTCTTTAGCTTCTGCAGTTTGAACTCTCCTCCCTTTGAAACCGGCATGCTCTCCAGGTTAGCCATCAGCTGGTTGACTGAGCTCTTCAGCTCCTCGATATACATAGCCTCCATCTCCTTTGACACAAACTTGGGGAATTTGCCAGCCTGAATTTTTTTAAGAAATAGCAAAGATGAAAATTTGAAAATTTTTAATTATTCCGATTAACAATTTAAAAATATCACTGATGTCAACATTGTTAAGAACTAGTATTTTGTTAGCTTGTATGGAAGAAGGCTTAGCTGAAATTGATTCAAAATGTCAACTTGACCCAAAAGATATTCATTACGGAACAAGTCCTACTTGGCAAAATTCTAAAGTGAATGTGGGTGCATAAACTGAATTGGCTGAGTTGCAATGGAATGGATGCCAGTTCTGTTTACAGCACGTCCGGAGCATCTCTGTCCACGTGCAAGTGATCAAATGATGAGACTTACCCGGGCAATCTGATCAGCCATCTGCAGACGCCCATCCAGTTCTCTCCTGATCTGAGCTGCTTGCTCGTCCAGATTATCCAACTGCAACCACACACACACACACACACACGCACACGCAAAGTAATATTGGTTACCATCAGCCCTCAAACCTCCACACACTAATATCAACCTATACATCTCCAGAAGGCAGCTAATCAAGTCTGACCCCTTTTACAGCTTTCCTGCACCACATGTGTGACATAATTGGGGTCACCAGGGGTCAGACTGAAAAGGTAAATGGCCACACACATCCTGAAAGCAGAAATACAACTGTTCCTTATTACTCTAAGTGATTAAAACTGATAAAAGTCACTTTCATTAATTTGAATTAAGCTGACATAATAAAATATGAATATTGCATTTTATTAAAACTTAATATTTACAAACAATAATGAGAAATATTGCCTTGGGAACTGACTAAATAATTTTAATATGATGTATCAAAACTATTAAAACTAAAACTCAAATAAAAAAAATTTACCTTAATGGCAAAAATAACAAAAGCACATAAAATTAATAAAACTTGAAAATGAAAACTGAAGATATTAAAATTAAAAGCTAACAATATTAATACATACTTAATATTAGTATATATTTTATTACTAATATTTTCAATACTAACATAACACTGATCCTTTTTGTTCATTTGTGAAATAAAAATGTAATAATGAATTTATTTTCCTTTCAAGATGCGAGTGACCATTTACCTTTTCATTAAGTGATTAAAACTATTAAAAATATTTTTCGTTCACCGAAATAAAGCTGAAATAAAATAAAATATTAGATTAAAGAGTATAAATGTTGCTTTGACAACTAACTGAAATAAGTTGAAGATGAAGTATTAAAATTGCTATAATATTCACTAGGTGATTAAAGAAAAAGTTAATTTAATATGTTACAAAGAACTTTTAATTCATACTTTTCACTTTTACCAACTGATGTATGCCAAAATGTATATCTTTATATATTTCTTGTACTCAAATCTCACAGAATTCTGTAAGCCACACACAGCATCAATAAAAAAATCTAATATATTCCATCTGTAACCAATTTTTGCACTGCTCAAATATACAGCCCCTCATACATAAATACATGGCTATAAATCCTGTTGTAAAGCATAAACTATATCACACCCACAAGGACCCTGGGGAAGATGGAAAACCCCTGTGGAGAGGAAAAATCTGATGTGCTGGAATAGGAAATAATCTCTTCACCCCCGATAACTCGATAACACGTGTGTGGGCGTGCGAGCGTGTCACTGTCTGTTTGTGTGTTATGACATCTGAAGCCTCGCCATCCAAAGCCATCACTTCCTGTCTATGTCACTCTCCTGCTCCTGTCCACACAGAATCCATGGGCGACAGCACCAAGGCAACCCTTGCCATGGTGACAGTCAGTCTGGAGTGGGAAACCCTGTCACATGGGGCAGAGTTGAGTCCTCGTCCCCAGAGCCCTGTCTATCTTCTGCCCTGCTCTCCAGAGGCTGTGTTCTAATTAAGCATGGCTCAGCAACTACAGGAACCCTCTGTGTGCGCATTTGTGCTAGTGCGGCCCCTGGAAGAGAAGAAGTACGTATTTGGAGCAGAATTCTCCGCCGCATTGTGTTCGACTAAAAGCTTTTGTTTAAATTATTGATCATAACCCCTTTGGTCTTCAAAAGTCTGCATATAGGTTTCTCTGAAGCTAAAAATGCCAGAGTGAACTTTGATGGCACATTGGGAGGACTACAATGACCTAATGACCTGTTTCATGATCGCATTGTTCTCCAGGCTGGCTCGGGGGAGAGTAGTTGCCATAATGTTTTGGAAACAGGCAACCTCTGCTCTCGGTTTATGCAAAATGAGCATCTCTCTGTGGTTCTCAAGCATTTCATGCACGTCGCTAACAAATAAGCCATTGTAAATAATTTACAGGAAACATCCGTAAACACGACTGAAATGCTGGTCAGGAATCGCCCAGAAGATCCAAGTACAAACAAGGTGGTAAAGCTCAATTTCCTCATTTATTCTGCACGCTTCTGTTCTGTTTGGAGGTAAATGGCTCTTTCATCAAAAGCCTAGTCTTAATAATAGATGGCAAACACAACATGATGGTTGGGTGTCTGTACAGAGGTTCATCATTAGTTTATTTACCTCAGTTCTTCATTTAGCAGCTGTAACTCTGGCGTAAAGGCCATGTTATAGGCATGTGTTTAACATTGGCTCATACGGTGTGTGACATTTCACATCAAAGCATATTAAAGCAACAAGCCATGGGAAGTCATGCATTATATTGATTTTACACTAATAAAAGGGTGTTGTTAAAGCAGTCATCCTTAACCTTGCTAAAAACACTGTAATGCACAGACTCAAGTGGATTATTACTTTTATACCAAAAGCAGTATAAAATGCATCAATGTTTAATAAATTCATATGGAGATATGGGAATATATGTGGGAAAACAGTTAATATAGTAATATTGTACCAAATAATGCAGTCGTGTCTCGAACCAATTCAAATTCAATAAAATAAAGTAAATTCAAACATAGGTTCCTTAAAAAAATCATAAAATAAAATAAAATAAATTCAAGGGGGTAGTTATATCTTGAGTTGAGTCTTGTGCTTAAATCTTCCATTATGGACAGTAAGCCAAATATGTTTACCTTTCACTTCCATGAAAATTTATGGATTGTTTATGGAAGGGATGTTTTATGGGAAGTTTAGCAGAAAGAGGTAAATACTAAATTAGAAAGCTCTCTTTGCTCTTGTTATTCTCTGTTGCAAGCCATAAACAGAAAATTCCAGGCCTGGTATAATCACCAACTGCAGACAATGAAATATAATTCAAAGGATCTTCAGCATTTGACTGCTGTTTGTTTAGTTTGGACCCTTTAATTCAAAAGACACTATAAATCCCTGTTGGCTTTACGTACAGCAGCCAGCGAAACAGGCACAGGGTTCGAACGGTAATGTTCGCTTCAGTGCCGTGATATGATGGAGTTAGTCGGCATCTCAGCAGAGGGAGCTCCCGACAGCTGTTGCCCCGATTCCTCGGTCCTCACCGAGACGGAGCGAGTGAAACTCAGAGACTCACAGCATCAATAATGCATTCACACATTTAGATTTGCTGATGGCAGACTGTGTTCTCAACCTTGCTCGTTTCTTCCTCCTCTCTCTTTCTCGCCGTTTGCTGCTGTCACCACACTCCTTCACAGCATCTCTCTCAACCACCTCTCCACCTGTCTTGATTCTCTCTCTTCCCTTCAAGGCTCCTCTGCTGAATGCGGGAGAGTGTCATCTGTGACATTGTGTGAAGTAATAGGGCAGACAGCACAAGATCGAGTCATGTGACTAAACCCTACAGCATGACCTTCGGCTGTCCACTGATATATTCGAAAGTCTGAACATCTTGGCTACTGTATTATTGATCTACTGGCCAATCTGGGAGATAGGAAGTGACAGAGGTTTTGTGTGTGTGTCTTTGAGTGTGTGTGTGCATGGGTGGGGTTAGATTAGAAAACATGTTGCAATGGACACACCAAAGAACTAAAAGGAAGGATTTGTAAGGCCATTTTACACAGTACACTGTTACAAAGGGTCTTCAGTTCATTTTCAATGGGACAGAGGCGGCAGAACGGAGGCGGCACTGAAAGCAACACTGGTTGCCGTGCTTGTGCTAAAAAATCCTGATTCGTTGTGCATGTGGAAAGATTAAAAAAGAAGACATTTAAAGGTTAAATCTATCTTTCCATTGCTTTTATTCACAATAAAACCTTCTTGTTGTCAAAAAAATGCTTTTGCTGATTTTTCTAAGCTATATAAATCCTAAAAAACAATTCATTTCCAGTCTTTTCACCAATCACTGTTTTTTAGGCTGATTTTTATTTGTGCTTAGCCTATTTTATGGTAAACATATCATATTTTATGGACACTTTAATGGTCACTAACACAAAGCAATCAGATACTGTACAAACACGATGCTAGACTAAAAATATTTATGAGGATGATTATTAAGATGATCACAAGCTGACTTTGTTTTAATTCATGTAACAAAATAACGCAAAAACAATGTATTTGAATCCATTCAAATATATGCTACTTTTTAAAATCTAAAATCGTTTTTTTCCCAATTTATTTTTTTTTTTTTGAATTTATACAAAATGTGTATTTTGCTTCATTATAATGAGAGTGATTTAGTTGCAAAGTGCCTCGTTCATAAATGCACCATGCTTTTGTTTGCTAGCAATGAGCAGTAGTGAGCATCATTTTATTTTTAACATCACCTCTCACATGCATGAAAAACAAGAAAGCTGAAAAATACATATAAAAATAATTTTACTGCCTACCATGCACTGTATAAAATGCCCTTAAGACAGAAAGAGAAGTAGCAAGTGAGAGACAGAAAAATAAAGAGACAGGTAGACAGAGATACACTCTTAAATGACTGATGGTTTCCATTTTACTAGTTAAGAGTCAAATATGCCAGAGTTCGTCATGTACTATGAAATAATGAAAGGACAGAACAGCAGAACTGTTCTTTTAAAAAGGGCAGAAGCAGACACATTCTTTTGAAAGGCTGTTAGGAAAAAAGACAACCAATTATGCACATTATTATATAGAACAAATGCATTGTTTCAGTGCATGATAGCATAAAAATGTGAATGATCATTTGCTGTGTGTGTGTGTGTGTGTGTGTGTGTGTGTGTGTGTGTGTGCTGTAACCCTGCTGGTTCATTCTGAGCTGTTGATTAGTGGAGCACATAATCAGCTCCTGTCACCGGCAGCAATGAACCAACCTTCTCTCTCTTTCTCTATTTCTGTGTTACTGTTACCAACATACATTAAGAAACAGCTTTTGTTGTTGGGTCAGCTGGACTGATATGGATTATGTCAACTTTTCTAATTACTCCTGAGGAGATGAACAGGAGCTTTAAATGCAAAGCAATGGACAAATTAAAGGAGCTTTTAAAGAGAGAGAGAGACAGAGAGGGAGAAAGAGAGAGATAGAGGTTGTCTGACAAAGCACAATATCACTGCCAGTTTTCATATGCACACAATAATTACTGTATGTAGGCTTGGCAAAGACAACATACTGCTATTGTAGAAACTTATGTTAGGGTTTTTTATATGTGCTGCCAGTGTTTCATCATCTCACATTGGCTCGTTTACTGTGAATCAAGCTGTTCTGTTTTATTTTACAATAAGATATTGCAATATAACATGTTTAATATTTGTATTAAATAATACTTACAAAAATCCTATTGCAGTCTTATGGCAATGTTGTCTATGAAAAAATGGAAAGAGATTTTGTTTTCTGTTCAATTTATGGTTACTGAAAGAGGTTTGAGTTGGTTTTTAGGCTATAATGTTTCCACTTTATTTTAAGGTCCAATTCTCCCTATTAAAAAACCATTAACTATAACTTTTGCATAAATAAACTCCTAATTTGCTGCTTATTAATAGTAAGCTAGTTGTTAAGTTTAGGTATTGGGTAGGATTAGGGATGTAGAATATGGTCATGCAGAATGTGTGCTTTATAAGTACTAATAAACAGCCAAAATGTTATAAATAGGCATGCTAATAAGCAACTAGTTAATAGTGAGAATTGGTCCCTATACTAAACTGTTACCACTATAACAATGTGAACACCCAATTTTTTGTCCAACCCTAAAAGGATGTTTCAGACTCTAAGATGTCTTGAGAGAAAGATGCACTCTCCCCCCAAAAAACTTGAAAAGCTATTTTAGTGAACATTCCTCATTTTTTTCATAACAGAAAATACATATTGCAGAATAAATATTGCAATGTCAGTTTTTTCAATATCATGCAGTCCTACTACCTAGAGTATCTATCTATCTATTTAGACTGTAAATACCCTCAGACAATTCTTTACATACATTTTTTAAACTGTCAGAGAAGCCAGCATTCAAAGCAACACATGTCCCCTAAACAACACAGAACAGACAACAATGAGAGAGAAGAAACAGGAAAAGCTGAATGAATCTATTCAGTAATTCAATGAGGAGGCTCTTGAGAGCACCAGAGGTGTGCATCACAGAGATAATCTATTTGTGACTGGAGGGAGATGAGCGTGAATGGACCAGTTTATGAGCTAGCACTAACTACAGCACACAGCACATTCACTGTTTTCTATTATCTCGAAGAGATTTCACTTGACTTAGAAGCGATTCAAGCAATAATACTGAAAAGTAATCCAGCGTTACCCCTGAAATGCAGTTTTATGTTATCCGTATGACTATTAGAAATGCTGCATTAGAGTAGGATGTGTTGACTTTGCTTTCAGTCGCTATGGCACCAGCAAACACTAAATACGCCATCTCCGTTGCTTTGTTTGCAAACAATATTTGCCGAAACACTCCTGCCATAACTGCCCACCATGATTCATTAACCATTGCGTGGCGAAATAATCAGAACGCAATCCTACACTCATACTCATCCATCCTTATTTGACAGGTTTCCTGTAAAAGGTTTCTGTTTATTAATGCACAAATGGCTGATAATAACACACTCTTTGAGATGCTTTAGTACCTCTACATTCAAATGGCCTGGAAAATTTGCTGCTGAAATAAGCAGTGAATACATATAGTGACCCAACTAGCATGAGGTCTAGCATAATTTGTTTGCAGATGTCACTTGATTTGATGTTCTATTGTTAATGTAATTATATTTTAAAAGTCCAAATACAGTTTGGACTTGCTGTATGTATGGCTTCAGCTCTGAAAAATGTAAAAACAAAGCCAGAGGAAAGTTTGGCCGTGAAGGTAACGCAATGGATCGTTTGTTTTTAGTTGTGATGATGGGTATGTGTATGTGCAGGGCAGTCAACAGCACAGTTGCTCCAGCTGAATCCACAGAGCGCCAGACAATTTTTGCCAATTATGTGTGATTGTGCTTTCATTAAATACACTGCAGGTGGTGTATGAAGCATCTTTTGGCAGCCAAGAGAAAACGCCTCCTACACATGGCCTTGCGACCCACACAACGAGTCCTTCCTGAGGATGAAGGGAAAGAGCTAGAGAGAGGTTTTTCGTTACTCTACAAAAGCAAAATATGCTTGGTTTGATGTGGAGCGGCCTGATCGATTCTTGTTTACTGTGTAAATAAACTCATGGTAAACACGTTTTTGATACTGACTCGGAAATCTAACCAATTGCCTGCTGTGAGATCGGCTGAGAGTGCAAGCTGTAACATTTCTGAAATCATCAAAAACATAAGTAACCTTTCACCAAATTAGTTTTTCAAAGCTAGTATAAATCGATGCTGATTGACCAGCTAACTGATGATCTCCCAAAGCAATTACAAGGGCTTTTTGATCATAAAAAGCACTGATCTTGCCAACAGGGTGATATGACATCCTAGCCTCTGAGTCATCCCAAATGTGCGGCTGTGATCTATTCAAAGTGAGTTTAAAATAGCTCTTTTAGCTGTGCCATGAGTTCTCCATCTACTCCAGAAAGCTTATATCTTGGAGGCTTCTCTAAAATAATCTTTTATAAGCCAAAATCGTGAAGCTATAGTTTTATGACCCTTTCTTTTTGTGTCCATTAAGCCTAACAGTGAAATGTGAAATCATTAAAAAAAGTTTGGGGTCGGTTTTTAATGCTTTTGAAGGAAGTCTCTAATGCTTTCCAAAGCTGCATTTATTTGATTAAAAAGTCATCAGAACAGTAATATTGTGAAATATTATATAACTGTTTCCTATTTTGATATGTTTTTAAATGTAATTTATTCCTGTGATAGCAAAGTTTAATTTTCAGCAGCAGTCTATCGCATGATCTTTTCAGAAATCATATTATCAATGTTGAAAACTGTCATCCTGCTTAATATTTTTGAAAATCATTTCTTTGATGAACAGAAAGTTCAACAGCAATATAATTTTTTTGTAATGATGTAGAAGTGCTTACTGTCACTTATAATCAACTTAATGCATCCTTGCTGAATAAAACATTCATTTCTTTCTCCAAAAAAATAAATAATTAAATAAATCTTACCGAACCCAAACTTCTGAAGAATATATATTTGTCCCAAATATACTGTCATCAAAATGCCAGCAGAAGCTTGACAGCCTCTGGTCATTATTGACTTTCATTATACGCAAAACTGCAGCATAAACTTCTTCTCATTCCCCAGCAGAAAGAAAATCACACGGGTTTGAAAATGCACAAGAGTCTGAGTAAACGATGACAGAGCTTTCAACTATTTCTGTAAGTGTACCATCTGCATTCGACGATATAAAAAAGTGCCTATGAAACTGGCAGAAAATCAGAGGCAAAACATTGTTTGTTTGTCACGGAAACAGTGCTTGCAGGTACACTTGTCACACAGAAATGGTGAAAAATGCTGGTTGTGGGCTTATTTGTCAGCAGATGCAGGAATTTTGCCCCTGCCAGCATTGTGATGTTTTGACTGCACTGACATGAACGCTGCCAGGACTGAGGAGATTTTATTCTGAACTTCCCTCCTACTTGTTCCGCTCCCCTCGCTTGCTGTTTGTCCATCCATCGAAAAGACACGCTTACCAGTTGATATATTAACGATTTCTTACCATCACGTTTCCCTGAAGGCATTTTTCAGTGTGTTATAGATCCCTTAAGTGCTTTCAGCGAATGCCAATTTGGCCATATTTACAAACTGAGGATGTTTAATTAGGATAAGAAAATAAACTTAGTCTCCAAGTAAATCCTCTGTAGCATCCCATCTGAGCAATATAAGATCCATTAAGAACAAAATGGACTAACACAGATTTTCTGTCACTTTAGCTGTGTTTTTTGGCTTTCTGAGTGACAAATGTTGGGAGACAGTATGCTAATTCCCCACCCTGAAGTCTGAGCTAGCAGGAAAAGTGGAAAAGGAAAAGTGGGTTAGCCATCTTCAAAGCACATTTGAAAGACTGAGATTTAATGGCGGAGGCTCAGATGAGATCTCTCTCTCAATACAGCTGAGGAAAAAGAGCTAAAATATGAAGACTATAAGCGTCTGCAATTTTTTTAAGCCCAGTGCTTTTCATACAGATGTACCTTTTGGCTTAATACCTTTTAAAGTTGCTGTCCTGAGGCGATGTGTGTGTTTTATTCAATGTTAAAAAACATTCTCGTAAACTGTGAAGAGACACATTCACAATAACTTCCAGTATGCCTAAAGAATGCTGTGAAAACTTCAGAACAAGCCATTTCCCTTTCCGTGTGAATACAGGGACACATGCAAATTTTTCTTGATTACTCTCTTCATCCCCAAATGACAGTAATTTCTGTACTTCTAGACAAACATCATAACTGTGCCAGCACTGAAGTTTCTGTAAGGCAGGGGAATTTGATTTATTATAAACTCAAGGACAATAAAACCAAAGCACGTCCTTCACTTGAGAAGAACAAATTATTTTAGATCTAAAAATACTATGTTGTTTGAAGTAGTCATGAGGGATCTTTGCCTTACTTAGATCTCGTTACAATGGGGATCTTACCGTAACATTACACTGCGAACACTAAAGGGATGTTAACATGACGTGTGTATTTGCATTCAAAGTAGATTGAGTGCAACGGCTTGGAACAGAACGCAAGGGTCTTGATATGCACAACGAGGAGCATCGCAACAGCCAAGACATCCTTCTGACGCATAAACCAACAATTAAACAACAGCAGAAGAGGAATGCTAGATCACAACCTGCTTGAATTACTCTTTCATTTCAAGGCAAAAGTAATAAAATACAATCCCTAGTTTGTAAATACAAGTGTCTGTTCACCTGAAATATTTTATATATCCAAAATGCTGTATCTACTGAGTCAAACATTCCTCCCCCGTGGAAGTTTCCACCTACCTGGCAAGCCTGGTACAACAGCTGGTGCTCAAACTTCTTGATCCCCAGGATCTGCTGGAACATCTCGTAGAGCTGGTCTTTGCTCAGGATGAGCTCGGAAGCGGCGCTGGCTGTCATGCGCTGTTGTGCCTTGCGTGGGTCCTCGTCTCCACGGTAGATGGTGTCAAACTTAGCCATCCAGGAGCTTAGCACAGTCTCCTTGCTCAGACCATCGATCTCTGGCAGGCTCCGGACACGTTTCTCGATATGGCGCTTGAACACCTCGCGACAGTCCAGAGCGGATAAACCTCCTGTTTGGACCATCTTAGCAACACGATCGCTCTTCAGAAAAACCTGCAGTTCACACAGACAAGGGGAAGGCAAAAAATTATTCAAAACATATTCATAATTGGAGTTTTGTGATTTTTAGTCAAGTACATGTGCTATATGCTATCTAAACACTGACTTAACTGACCTTTAAATATACAAATGTAATTTCATTGAATAAAATTAAATACAAATATTTATTTAATATTATGGTCCCACTTTATATTAGGTAGCCTTAACTAATATGTACTTACATTTAAATTAATCGTTTGGTACAATGCACTTATTGTGTAAATACATGTTTTTACATTGTACTTATATTTTAAAAATACCTGCATGTAATTACATCGGTAATTAATTTCTGTAATAACATTTATAATTACACTTGTTGGCCCACCCCGTACACATTAACCCACCCTTAAACTTACCCATACCACCAAACCTGTCCCTAACCTTACCCGTATTCCACCTAAATAGCAGAAAAAGTGTTTTGCAATACAATATGGACACAATAACTACATTGTGCTTTTTTTTATGTAAGTACATAGTAGTTAAGGCCACCTAATATAAAGTGGGACCAATATGATTCTTTAAATATAATACTATATAAATGTAACTGAATAACTAATGCCTACTGGCAATTTTTGTTAAAAAAGTGATAGATATGTCCCGTTTAATCTTCCTGTTTCTATAGGACTGTAATTAACATAAGACAGAAAACTGCACTTGCCAAGTCATTTCACTGGACCTTTAAAGGTGAGGAGGTGATAAAACCAGGAAAACAGTTCTGCCCTTCAAAAAGTTTCACTTGGGTGACTTCAGTACATTCACTGTGTTTTCAATCACTCCAATCTGCTAGAGGAAATTATGCCTCAGTGCTCCTTTAATATTCTATGCTGTGATAGATACAACATCATCTACAGTGATATACTGCAGTAATATAACCAACGCCATTAAAGCCATGGAAAGCAATGGTAACTGTAAAATTTCACAGCTTTGAAATGATGGGATCAGTGTGGGCAAAAATGTTGCAGTCCTATGGGCTCTCGCTCTGAATTATTCAGAAGATATTTTCTAATTCAAACCGGAATAACGGGAGAGAACATTCATGATTTTATTCTTTAGTCCAACTGAAATGACTATTGAGTTCCAACTCTTTTCTTATTCGCTATGTTTCAAATCTGGTTTTATAGAGGTGAGAGTAAAACATGATTTATGTTTTTCTCAACAATTGGAGTGCTTGGCAGCTGCTTTTCTTCGTTCCATTTAAAAGCCCTTCTATCGTTCTCCGTTCAAGAAGACAAATAGAGCTTTAAATTGCTGTCTGGTCCCAATCCAGACTGCAGTTTACTATGAGCTTCTCTTTCTGTGGCCTGCTATGACAAACTGATTTGGGAATTTACAGTTCCGCAAACAAGCCCTGCAATGGCTTTTCTAGTTGGATCATTATGGAAACCTGAGGGGAAAAATGAGCATGTTTCAGAGAAGTATTGCTACAGTCTAAAAAAAGTTTTTAAAAATAGGGCGCGATGTACCGTGTTAATATAAATTTTCCATATTGTTTTTCACAGGTGGTTTACCTGTATTACACATATTGTGTTTTAGGGTTAAAGGAAATGTCCTGACATAAGATTAGCAGTCTTTTCTGTTTTTCTACAGATTTTATAAAGTGTAGCAGTTCACAATTTGCCCATTTCATAACTAATTGCCTGTTATATCTGCAAGTTGTAGGCAAGGCATACATTTTCATTTACTCTACAGTATATGCTTATCTATTATTTCTACACACTAGCACTCCTACTGTATACAACACTCATGAGAATCTTGTAATTGCTACTGGCTACAAGAATCATTATTTACATCTTTGGCAATTAAACACAACGCACATGTATTAATGATTTCATATGTGAGGCAGCCTAAAGTATTTTAATAACCACTTTCAGCCATATTGCACAAGCAAATTAGCATGCACAGAGGCCCAAACCACAGCAACAGGAAATAACTGTGGTGACCTTACCACAATATTTGAATCCATTAGAATAGCAATCTCTTCACAGAGCATGTGTAAACACTTGTGTTTTAGCTAAGGACAGCTGTCCCCGAAGGGCTATTTAGATACTCTCATCTCTATGGTAATTCACTTACAAAGTCGTGTCATCCTCTAAATATTTTGTCTAATCTGCAGTGCGGTAACTACAACTGCTACGTAACACACGGTACAATAATCAACGGATCATTGTTGTTTGCCATCATTAGCCTGAACTAATCGCCTGAAGGAGAGGTTATCATGTCACAACCTTACACAGACAGAGACACCAAACTCATTTTAATTAATTCAGCGCACTATTCTTTAGAGGACAATGTGGTGAATTCACAGAAAAATTTTAATAGTAAAGCACCTAGATTATTTTTGGCTGCTTATTTTACTTAAATGTCCTTTATCTAATACTTTTACTGTTAGTTTAAAGGCACTGTGGGATATTTTTAGGAAGAAAGCATAAACAACTACCTGTCAGATATCAATGAAATGTGTTTTCATGTGTGTTTTTGGGAAATCACACTTCTTTGTAATAGAATGTTCAGTAAATATCACAAAAAAGGGGAGTGGCCTGCACTTTTTTAGCCAATCGGAAATCTAGACAAGTATACATGCTGTCATATTGTGTAATTTGAAAATGTTTGGGGTCAGTAAGATTTTTGTAATGTTTCTGTTTCTTATCCTCACCAAGGCTGTATTTATTCGATTAAAAATGCAGTAAAAACAGTAATATTATGAAATATTATTAGTTAAAATAACTGCTTTCTATTTTAATGTATTTTAAAATGTAATTTAATCCATTGAAGGTAAAGCTGGATTTTCAGCAGCCATTACTCCAGTCTTTAGTGTCACATGATCCTTCAGAAATCATTCTAAAATAATAGA
Organism: Tor tambroides; assembly: GCA_021397915.2. NCBI lineage: Eukaryota > Metazoa > Chordata > Actinopteri > Cypriniformes > Cyprinidae > Tor > Tor tambroides. The sequence goes on from JAFVLL020015303.1 coordinate 16,889, forward strand.
TTTGGTGATAAAAAAATCGGATTATTATCAATGTTGAAAACAGGTGTGCTGCTCAGCAATGTTATTGGAACCAATAACTTTTTTTCAGGTTTCTTTAATGAACAAAGTTAAAAAGAATATAATTTTTAATGTCTTTAATGTCACCTTTTATCAATTTAATGTATCCTAGAAAGTATTCATTTCTTTAAAAAATTACTGCCCATTCACTTTTTTATGGTAGTGCACAAATCATTATAATATCAGTAACATTACAATAAACATAAAATGTACATTTTACAGTTTAACAACATTCCTCTTTGACCAATAAGGAAACCACTACATTCTTTTATCTTTGGTCAAATATCAAAGCAAAATATGCTGATAAGTCTGATGCCTAAAAAGTTTAAGTGCAGATGTTAATTAAAGGCTGAGCTACCAATAATGCCATGAAGTGATTACTTGAGCAATACAAGGGTCAATTTCCGCCATTCATTCTACTGTTGCAATGATACTTCACCTCAAAATAGCTTTGAACTGCATTGATGAAGGCTTCATCTGCCACAATCTGTGTCTCTCCTTTGAGAAAAGACTCGAAGCGGTCCTTAGTGGTCTGCAGCTGCTGCTTGGTGATCTACAAGGAGAAATGAAAAAATAAAACAATGTCAAAATTCAGAGTTGTGGTTTGTGCAAAAACCTCAACAATATTTCATAAGACCAGTGCATTCGTTTGTAGTTATTATAGATACTGCAAAACAAAAATTCTTAGCTTTTTAATCAGTGACTCAATCTAAATTGGTCTCAGTTGAATCTGTTATCAGATTTTGCACGCTCAGATATGGATCCAATTCTATTACGGTTCAGGACTAAAGTAAATGATGTTACCACAAAAGAGTAAGAGATTTTTCAGAAACAAATGACAAAGCAAAGTGGGTTTCTTTTTCAGCAGGAGACATTTAATGCATCCTTGTTTTTCCCGAAACACTCCCACAAGAACATAGTCTCTTCTCAAGTCTACACTTAAAAATACGCTTTCTGCTTTAAGCTAAAAAAAAAGAAACACCCACCTTCTAACTCAATCACACACATTCTCTCTATTCTCACAGCCAGATATCTCTAGCTACATCTCTCTCACACTCATTCTCTCACTTGCTCGCTCTAATTTTAACTTTCCCTTTGCAGAAACTGTGTACCTAAATCCTTCATATTTTTAAAATATGTTGATTTTTCATTCATCTTATTTCATCGCAAGCCTACAAAAGCTTCTCTCTCTCTCTCTCTCTCTCTCTCTCTCTCTCCTAATGTGATTCATCACTCTCCCTGAATGTCATCAGGGCACAATATGACAGAGTGACGAACGAGTAAGCAACAGAACGAGAGAAGTGTTGTGAAGGAGAAAAAGAGCAGACCAAACAGTATCCTCCTCCTCCTCACATAAAGCAAAAGAGCGAAGCACTGACAGTTACAGTGCCACTGTGTTTTATTATGGTGGATATCAACTGGTTTTGCATCAGGGCCCAGATTTTACAGTGGACATAATGTTGCACCCCAACACGATGAATTGTTTATCATATAAATAAAAAGCCACAAAAAAGATCACTCAGTCAAAAATGAAAATACTGTCATGTTTTTTTTTTATTTACGTAGTTATATTTATTAATATATAACTTTATATATTTTAAAATGATGTTGGGAGGAGCTTGAAAATTCACAATTAACTGATATTAAACTACATTATATTATATTATCACTTACATCAAAAGAGTTGTGTTAAGATTTTTATTTATGAGCAAATGTGTTGCTCATAATAATGACAGAATTTTCATTTTTTATGAACTATCCCTTTAACATTACTATGAACTGCACAATAGGCAAAATTACGACATAACAGGTTGAATAGGAAAATTGTCAATTCTGTAAACGCATAAACAGCAGTGTGTGATTTACCAGCCTAACACATGGAGCAAACACTGGGCCAAATATTGTATTAGACTGCTGAATACGAGAAGTGTGCAGCCATTAAGTGCATAAACATATCAATGTGATTTCAGTGCAATTACCAACAAAGGCAATAACTCAAAGCACAAAACAAACTGTGGCCAACACAAACCATCCCAATTAAACCAGTATTTAATGCAGCCTGGTTTGTGTTTTCTTTTCATTTGTACACACTACATTTGACATCTACAAAAAAAACATATTTATGTATTTTTTCCAAATTTTAAAGGGATCATATGACACGATTTCATGTTTTACTTTGTCTTTGGAGTGTTACATGCTGTTCGTGCATAGATAAGATCCGTGAAGTTGCAAAGATTAAAGTCTCAAACCCAAAGTGATATTCTTTCTAAAAGTTAAGACTCAACCACGCCTTCCTAAAAAGCTTCATTCAAACACGCCCACACCTGTCTACGTCACTGTGTGGGAAGATTTGAATAACACCGCCCAAATGTATACGCAAAGAAAGAAGGAGTAACTTTTCTCACTGTAGTATTGTTGTCGCTGCCGCCATGTCATGGAGATGGTAGGGGGTGTAACATTTCCGTCACACTATTATTATTTATTCCCATCCTCAGAAGAGGTTCACAAGTAAAACCACTGTTTTATTGTATAGCATAGTGTACATTAGTACCACATGGCTCTCTGGAATAGTTGATCCTGACTGGTCCATCATGGCATTCTATGGTCAAACATTTCACATAATGACCTTTGAACTGTGTATAGGAGCACATTCTCACGATTTCCAACATAGCAGTGCTAGTTTAATGTCTTGCGTATCCCTCCACTCTTTCTTCTCACAATATAAAAAAACTCAAATCAATATTTCATAGGTTTTTATTTATTCATTTGGTAAGTACCAGTGCAATAAACAGAAGAGTTTAAAGTGAGCCAGTGATTATCACAAAACATAAACCCCTTCCTCTTCTAATCATCTTGTCAGAATACATTTAGCATAAATGACTGGCTGATTTTACGTTGTCCCTGACATACCGTATTTTTATCCATACTGTAATGTATATATGCATTATTTCTGTTTATGTGATAAAAGGCCAATGATGTGCATGAATATTTTCCTTTTTTCTAGTTTAAGTCACTGTTTTTATCATCTCACTGAAACATTCAAAACCTTTAAATGTGTTCTATTGCTCTGTCATGCATATGGTGGCTTGCTAAGCATAGCAAAAAAACACAAAGTTTAACAAGATGTTATGTTGCCGTTCGTCTTGAAACCACCAGTGTGACAAAATCTAAAGGAAACAGGGTTTTCTGTGTTCAAGTGTGTAGGAGGAAGGTGGAAAAGTACAAAGTAGCATGTGCCTGTGAGGCATCACAACACCATCTGTGTGTTCATCTCCCTGCTACTGTCCTCTCTCCTTCACACAGAACAGTTGACTTTATCTGCCTTCTGAACTGTCTGTACAGAGAATACTATAACCCTGAAGAACAGCTTGCAGCCCTCAATATTTCAGAGTATGCTTTTCTCTTTGTTTTTTCCAGAATAGTTTTTATGAAGGCTGGGTACAGGCACACAGGAGGTGATGTATGTTAATGCTCTAACTTGACTGCTCTGGAGTGAGTGTGTGTGTGTGTGTGTGTGTGTGTGTGTGTGTGTGTGTGTGTGTGTGTGTGTGTGTGTTTGTGTCTGCACGCTCCATATGATGTGAATATAACATCCATGTATATATAATGAAGACATTCAAATGCAGGTGTTTAAAGGCCCCATATTCTTTCCTGTGTTGACATATTTGATACTGGAAGAGGAAGCTGAAAATAAGGTACACATCAAAGGGAGGGCACACTGAAGAGAAAGATTATATATTTTAAATGTATCAGGTCTGTTAGAAGTTTATTTTGTCAATGTTCTGAAGTACATTAACATATCTATAGCCTTAAAACTAACAGACATGGACTAAAAACCTCTCGATTTGCAGCCCCTAAAGGAAAAAAAGAAAAAGAAAGAAAGCTAGAAAAGGAACACATTGAAATGATAATGACGAACCTGCCCATTACCTTTATATTTACTATCCCACAACTTTAACCTCAGTGTCTAAATAATTATTTTCTTATATAATTCTTTTCTTTTATATTATATAATCTTTCCGTAATTGAAATAAAACTGAAAACAAAAAGTATTACACGAAAAGCTTAAGCTTAAGAACTTAAACAAAAATCAGAAATACTGCCATGGCAAATAAATTAAAAGAATAAGCTTCCGTTGAAGTATATACTACTTAAAACTAAACGTGAAATTAAAAGTAAAGCAATATAGAAATATAAAAAATACAAATGGCATACATACTTAGCAAAATTATAAAAAATATAAAAATAAATGCTAAATTAAAATATTAAAAACACTGTCAAGGCCCGTTCACACAAAGGATGATAACTATAAAGATAACGATAAAGATATCTAAAGATAAATATATAGCCCACACCACAACTACAACGATAAAGGCACAGAGAAAAGATATCGTTGGAATCAGCTTTAAACATTGACACCCAATTAGAATCCATCCTGCTGTAACAAGCTCGAGAATTTAAAACGGCAGACAAGCGTGCGCTAGAATAAACTGACGATATCGTCCGCTGGTGTGGACGCTAACATCTTCATCTTTATAGTTATCTTTAGTTATCATTCTTGGTGTGAACAAGGTTTAATAGTATATAAATAATGCTAAAATAAAGGCTTTATGCATTTTTGTGATTCGCAGGTGTAACACAATATAGAACATCACCATGTTTTTGAATAATTACATTAGGCTGTGAAGCACCCCTATATTTCTCTCTACTGAGCCCCTAGATGCAGGCGTGACCAATATCCATCAGCATTTTAATGGTACCTCCACCCCCATCCAAGATTTCCCATTGATTCCCTCTGGATCCCTCTTATCATGATTGCCCTGTAACAGCCTGATTCATTTGTACATACTCTGGAGCAGTCAAACACATAATTCAACCTCCATACGTCACCACCAGGGTAGAATGCAAGTTCATTTTAAATAAGTAAATGCTTACCTACAAACAAGCACAACAAACATGGTGCTCTTAAAAAAAAAAAAAAGCATTTTAATTCACAATTTGATTTTTTGTCAGAAAGAAAGAAAGTAATGTGCAGCCCTATATTGGACTACGCCAATTTCTGTCTAATTAAAAGGTAGAATAAGAATTTTCCTCCTCTGCAAACAACTAGCAAGAACCAATATATCTAGTCTCGTTGTAACATCATGTTTCAGTAGGAAATATGTCAACACAGAATGGAAAAAAGTAATTTCTCCAATGAGCAATTCGGTAGAATCACCTAACAAGACAGAAATAAAAGATGGTTCATCTGGGCTTGAACATTGTTGACTTATTGTCTTTTTCAGCTTCAGCTAATCAGACTCGAGACACTGTTTCTTTGGAAATACTATCGTAATGCTTTTTACTTCAACCTCACCTGATGAATCCATTCTCCTGCTATAACATTATCATTTCAGCAGCCGTATCTTATTTATAGCGTCATTTCCATTTCATTCGTGTGAAAAACAAAAGTGTACATTTTCTTTTGTGTGAATGAAGAAACAGCGGAAGAAAATGAGGCACTCTTTCAGTGTGTGTGTGTGTGTGTGTGTGTGCGCGCACTCAGCAGCAGACTGCAGAGTCGTTAGTAATTATGATAATTGCATGAGTGCAGCAGCTTTTGCTGTGGGCCAGAGATGATGCATGAGAGAGAGAGTGAGAGAGAGAGATAGGAAATATGGATGAGTGATTATAATGTTACTCCACAGAGGGGAAATTTCACGTTTGCTTTCAATCGTTAACATCTTAATTATTTTCATAAAAGAAAAGAAAGTCCAATTAAATCTAATTTCATTTTAAGTTATCTCAATGTAAATTTGTTTTTGGATTTCCTACATACAAGCTTGGCACCAAAGAAAGGGGTAGATAGGGGGGAAAAGCAAGTTACATAACTGAATGGGGGAGAGAAAATGGAGGTGTTTGCCAAATTTAGACCCAGACAACTAAATGAAATGGAACAAGAGGCTGAATTTAAATGCAACACACAAAGCCAAATTCAATATAGCACTCTCATTGTAATCATTTGTAAGTACTTTATGTACAACTTAAATGGATCTTCCCTCTTGCTTTCAGAGTTTATCTTAGACAAAGTACTTAAATTATATTAATGCATTTTGATAAGGCTTTTTGATTGAAGCCATTGTACACTAAATTAAAGAAAAAAGATTAATTAAAAATTAATTGGCAACATTTATTTTTGAAAGATATTTTTGAATTTAGTCTCTTATGTTCACCAATGCTGCATTTAATTAAAAAAAAATTTTTTTAAATGGTTTTCTATTGAATATATTTTAAAAGGTAATTCCAGTGCTATAAAAACATTTCTTATTATTATCAGTGTTGAAAACGGTTGTGCAGCTTAATATTTTTGTGGAAGCTGTGATACATTTTTTCAGGGCCCCGTGCTAAATAATAAGTTCAAAGGAACTGCATTTATATGAAAAAAAAAAATTCTACATTTTTGTAATAATGTATAAGTCATTTGATCAATTTAAGGCATTTTTGCTAAATACAACAATACATTTATTTTGAAAAAAATCCTACGGACCCCAAACTTTTGAATAATATTCTACAGTACTTTCAGCATCTGGAAAGACAACATACAATTTCCATGTTTAGTTTCCTGTTAGAGAGATAAACTATTGAAAAAAATAATGCATTATTATATTATATTATATTATATTATATTATGTTCTACTTAATAGTCAGTAATATGTATTGCTTTGGGAAGTGGGCATTGGTGTATTGCAAAATATATACTACTTACCAGTCATTTTCACTTAACATATTAAATAAAAAGAATATTTTAAATTGCTGACATAAGACATACTTTATCTTATACAATCACATATCTATTATATATGAGGGAAAACTGAAAGAATGAGATTGTGTGGTTAAGCGATACAAATAGTGTGATTCTGCACAAACCCATTCTGTTGTACTGATGATGCTATTAGTATGGTGTGCCAATGAGAATATCAACATATCAAAAGAGGTCATGCACTTTCTAGCAGAACATTTTTAATGCTTGCTGTACAGTGGATGCAATTAATAATCAGAACAATAAGCAAACAAGCACATAGAAACCATCCACTCACACAGATACACAAAATCCTTGAATAAATGAAAGAAAACAATACCAGCAGCACTGCAGTTACAAATACATGGACAAACACTGAGCAAATACTGTCAAATAATATGAACCCTCTGAATACAGGGCTCAATCATCAAAGCTGATTTGGCTTAGGAACATTAGCATCACAAAACTGCCCTAACGAATCATTCCCCTGCTTCACAGGACTCCCTGGAACTGATCTGCCAAAGGGGAACAGAGTGTTCTGCATTGTCCTGCAGCCCGCAACTCTTTTCCTCCTCTCCCCTCCCTGCGTCCCTCCATGGCATTTTCTATGTTTAGCATGATGCTCAGAGGGCAGAGGGGCTATGAACCCACAAAGCCAGTGCTGAAGATAGCAGCTGGTTAGTTTTGGTGTATCTGAGCCACAAGGCAGAGAGACCGGCCCTCTACTGTGCAGTCCCTGCAAGCACAATACATCCAATTTTAATAATCATGAGAACCAGCATTTAGCATTTCATACGTGCTATTTGAAGGGCTCCATTTTGGATTTAATTCGAATTTGAATCCTTCAGCACTGAACTCCACTTCATCAACCATACTTAAGATGATTATGGTTGTCACGACGAGAAACGAGGTCAGGGTCCAAAATGCAGGTGAGGTGTGATTTAATAACAAAACAACAAACAGTAAACACTGAACACTAAACAGATGCAAACAAGAACACTGGCAGACCATGGAAACACTAAAGCAGGATACAGATACACAAAGGCAATGTCACCAGGCAGAGTGATGGGAGAGGGGAAACTATATAGTCCATGGTAATGGGGAACAGCTGTGGGTGTAATGAGTGTGACAGGTGTGCGCAATGAGACAGGTGTGTAATCGGCTGAGTGGAGTCCGGGAGGAAGGGAGATGGCGACCTCTGGTGGAGACGGGAAAACCTGCAGCCCGGCCTCATGACAATGGTAAGTCGAGTAAAAAAAAAACAATTAAATAGAAGGATGAGGAAAAGGTAAACCCCAAACAGTTGATATTTGTAAAAATAGCTTGGCTGCAAGTGTCACAACTCCTTTGTATGGCAGTGGAATAAACCAAAATTTTGAACAACTTACATTTAAGACATGATATTTCAAGTTACTTTGTTTGGTTTTACTCCGGCAAGGAACATATTTCCAACCACAGTCACAACAAGGCATCTCCGGGCAACATGCAGAGGTATTTTGTTCCTGACTGAATCAGTGTTTTTGAACAAATCAGTTGAGTGAATGAGTCAATGGCTCATTCGTAAAGACAGTCGCTTGTTTCGTCCCTGAATGAATCAGCATTTTGAACGAATCGGTTGAAGGAATGAATCAATGAATCATTCATAAAGACAGTAGCTGCGTCCCAAATGACACACTATGCACTATGCACTTATACACTTTGTACTTATGTACTATGTACTCAACAATGTAGTGTATGAATTTTATAAGGTTATTTTGTCATTAATAATCAGAGTCTGATAGCCCCTCCCCCTTCACGACGTAATTAAATCTGTTGAGTGCATGAAGTGTTCAACATTCCACAGTTTATTTAAGTGCATCATCCTGGTATTTAAAGTGCACTTTTTCTATTTGGAATTTTCTGTGTGAACGCACTACTAGCACTATTCATACTACAAAATATCATAGAATAGTGCATAAGTACGCAATTTGGGACGCACTTAGTCTCTTGTCGCCACCTACTGACGTATGCATGTAACATACAGGAAGATTTACTGAAAAAATATCCAAAGCTAATACACAGTTTGTTTTTTTATGGCATGTTTTATCATAAGGAATATTATTTAATTAATTTGCTACTGCTATTGAGTGAATTTAATATAAATTATGATTAAAGTAAACATGAAGAAAAAAGAAACAATTGTGTTTACCCTAAATTTGTAAATATTTTTTAATGTGAACTTTTTTGTTTATATTTTTTTTTGCATTTAATTGACCCTTCGCTAAGACACGCCCGAAAACCGCCACAGGCCAATCGTGGCTTAGCAACCGTAACTAGGCGCAGGAGGTCTGGCAAGCTTTCGAGCGAGGGAAACATGCTGAAGCGTTGTGCATATTGATTGTGCAAATCTGATACCCGGTATCCTAAAAGTTTGGACGGGGTGGTGGAACTTTTTCCCTTCCCGAAACCTAAAACCCAAGGGGAGAAATGTCGGGCGTGGATCAAGCAGTGTGCGCTAAAAATATAAGCGGGAGAATGTTATTGCAAAGTGGTCAGGCTAATGTGTTGTGTTTATTCCACAAGACTTATGGATAAGCTAGCTGAGAGAGCAAGACAAAAGGGACTGCAGTATGCAATCGAGGGATATATCCACAACATAATATGCAAACAATTAGAGAATAATTTCATCAAAATTGCAGCTAAAGCCTATAGGTCCCAGCGCAAGCAGCAGCCGCCTCATACGCTGACCATTCAAATGGGAAACACACAAATTGAGGAACAGCTATGTTCATGCACAGCAGGGTAAGTGAAATTTGAAAATAATCTAATAATTATAAATCAAACAGCTGGACGTACTGCGGACCTAAACGGACGTTCGGAACGTCCGGGGGACGTCCCCTGTTTGCTGGGCTGTTTGATTTATAATTATTAGATTATTTTCAAATTTCACTTACCCTGCTGTGCATGAACATAGCTGTTCCTCAATTTGTGTGTTTCCCATTTGAATGGTCAGCGTATGAGGCGGCTGCTGCTTGCGCTGGGACCTATAGGCTTTAGCTTCAATTTTGATGAAATTATTCTCTAATCGGTTGCATATTATGTCATGGATATAGCAACAGTAACTAAGGAGGGCGGGGCTTAGCGAAGGGTCAATTGTTTCTTTCTCTCATAACCCTGTATTTGCACACATAAAAATCCTTAAAAATCAGTTTTCTAGCTGATATCTTAAACTTAGTTTGAATGATGGGTAAATATCACATTCGCTTAAAATTAAAATTTAACATTATAATCATTTTAAAAAAATATCCTCCAGTAAAGTTGCCCCATTAGGCCTATTGAACAAATTTTTTTTCTTTTTCTCTGTATTCACCCACTTGTTCTTGTTCTCTCTAGTGATATAGTATAGTTGTAATTTAAGTCTTGCAAACAATATATAAAACAACAACAGGAAAAAAAACAAATGGGCAGTCTGTTGTTTATAGAACTCTTGTACAAAAGCAAAAATGACTCTTAGTAATAACCGCACTGACATTCAATACTACAGCTCTTTTGCTGCCTCGCAAGCACTGTAATAAAATATTCCTTTGTATCAACCCTAAGCATATACAGAACTTCAGCAGAAACATAAAGCCTAAAGCAACAGAAGCTCGTCTCAGAGCAGTAGTGTTAGAGGAAATGCAAACGGATTACTTTGCATTTGCTTACACAAAACTTCACAACACACCACAATGCCTTTTTAAATATGTTCACTTCAACCCCTGGACCTCATCTGGTATGTGTGTATGTGTCTCTTTGTGTGCGAACACTGTCTCTCTAACACTCTATCGGCGTATTGACAGCACAATAAGACTGTGTGATGTAGGATTTGGGTGCGGGTGAAGTATCTATCGGCAGAACAGAGTATAGTGCTTCAACGGTTTGTGAAAGCGTAGCATTTTAATCACACTTCCAAAAGACAGAGCCCACAGCCAGCCTTTTCTTTGACAGAAGTGCGCTAGGCAAGAAAAAGACATGTTCAGAGTGAGTAAGGGAGTAAAGTGGGGGAAATGATGGGAAAGGCTAAAAGTCTCATGTGATAGAAAGACAGAGAGAGTGCCTTTAGAAGGTTTTGGTGCTTCTATGTGAGCTGAGAGGTATCTAAGTACGAGATAGTGTGTGTGACAGAAAAGCTACAGCATGCTCAGTATTAGAGCTAATGGGTGTGTGTGTCTGTCTCAGAGAAAACTAACATGTGTGTGGGTGAAAGCACTTGCCTGAAACTCCACTAATCCAGCTAAAAATAAGAACTTGTGCCATGTGACACACAGAGTCTGTAAGATGGCTTCCTCCCGTGAAGAATTAATGCTACTCTGACAGAAAAGATGCAGTCAGTGCAGACAGACTATGACAAAAGCAACATGCATGTGCCTCCTCAGTCAAATGAATTCTGAATGCAACTTAAAATGCAGTTTCAAACATATCTAATAAAAAACATTACATGAAATATAATTGTGTGTGTGTGTGTGTGTGTGTGTGTTTAAAATGAAGAAATGTTAGGTTGGGTTACAGAATCAAATATCTCTATAATTAAAAATTGTAAAATATTTGTTCAAAAATGTAAATGTGTTCATTACTGAACACACGTTATTTGTTTATATAGATGATGAAATGCACATAATTTAAGTATTAATATGTTAAATGAATGCAGCTTATATATATGAACAATTTTAGAGACGTACAAATATTTACAAATCCATTTTTCAAAGAATTTTGAATTAATGAAATTAATAGGTTGATTTTATTGCATTTAATAAATGTAATAATTAAACATGTTCGGTGACACCAAATTGACCTAATCTGACATTATATATCTGCCTGTTAGTTTTTGTTTTGTTTTTTCAAGAAATGGTTATGTTTAGAGGTAGGGGTAAAGTTAATCAGTCAAACACAATCCAAAATATCTATGTAATAATTAAATGTGCCTTACAAATATAAGTATAATCAAGTTGTGTACATGTAAATTTATTAGTTTATTTCAGATGCTGTCATTAAGTTTCATTGTACGTTTCATCACATACCCAAATACAAAAATGCACGCCTAGATGGTACACCGAACTGAAAAGAAAAAAAAACACCAGATCAACTACTAAGTTGTGAAAAGAGTATTTTTCTCCTTTGGCCATGTCTTATACCATCTAGGCCACAAAATGGGCCAAGACTGCATCTATTTCCCCCTTTAAAATAATAGGATAAAAGGGGTTAGAGGGAGCTTTCATGCTAAAATGTAATGGATGCTCTCTTCACATGTTCACTGTCGAAATAGAGACCTTGAGAAAAACAGAAGGTCATACCGGCCTGCCAGGAAATAAAGGAAGAGGGAGACACAGGGATTGAAAGGAAGGAGTGCTAGTGCCACTTAATGGATTATAGGATATGGAAAAAGCTGGATGGGAGGAAGGAAGGGAGAGAAAGAGTGTGTGTGCTCTGGTTTGTGAGGGGGAGAGTGGGTGTGAGTGGCGGTGATGGCATGAGAAAATTCTGTCACATGCTTTAGAATAAGGGCCCATGCAGGCAGCTCTCCTAGAGAGACACGGCTGTAGTGCCACAACAACTAGTAGCTACTGCTGTTCATCACACTAGACTGTGACACTATCCTCCTCCTCCACTCCGGCAAATACTACTTCCTTTCATCCAACTCTCCATGCCTCTAGGTGAAAAAACCTGCAGACTTATCTAAACTACTGTTCTGGCTCAAGGCTAGTGATAGACCTATCTATATTGGCCAGACTGATTAACTGGCTGTTTTGAGATTATCAGCATCAGACAGCCAATAACTGCTCCCACTTGGCTAATTAACTCTTCCTTGTGTCAGTTGTGTCCAAAATCTACAAACAGCCTTAAAAATTAATGAGGCTTAAACATTTGAATTAATTTAAATATTTTAGTGAATTTTGAGAAAATATCATAATGTAACTTTATTTAAAATGTGTAAATCAAAGTTTAGAACATTAACAGATAATATCATTTACATGTAAACATCCAACGATTTATAATGAAATCATTTCTTTAAACACTATAAAATGCGGTGAACACAATTGTTAGTCACCTTTTTTATTTTTTAATGTTCTGTTTTTCAGCTCTGGATCAAAAAAGCATTAGCTGCACATTAAAGCATATTAAAAACATACAAATTAAACACACTCCTTTGCGTGCCAAGTGAAATTTAACATATTAACAGGTAATATAATTTACATGTAAACATCCTACATTTAGAATGAAATAATTTCATTAAATGCTATATGGTGAACACGATTTTAAGTGTCCTTTTTATTTCGTAATGTCTTGTTTTTCAGCTCTGGATAAAAAATTTTAGCTTTGGTTGTACATTAAAACTACAAAAATTCAACATATTCATTTGTACGCCAAATCAAAGTTAGCTTTGGTTTGCTTCCGCACTGTAAAAACTAGAGGCTTGTTATTATTTTTCTCACCCCTAATTGAGCCGTCTATCTTCAAAGTGCACAAATATGAGAAGCCAATTAGTGCTGAATAGCAACATAAATTAAACATAAGTTTTGCCTCTAATTGATCATGGGCAGGACACTTTATTTCCATGAATATTAGAAGTCTCATTAGCAGCTTTATTAGGGACGAAGTAAGTTATCCACAGTTCCTGAAATACATTTATGATTAGGTATCATCTTAATTACACCAAAACAAAGACAAATGCACATGTGAGAGCAGAAAACATCACCTTTTATCCCATCTCATCTCTGTTATGTAAATACACTTTATGGTATCCTTGGGTCTCTTATTCAGTCTTAATATTTACAGAAAAGTGCTCCCATTGCTCGAGCAGATGTCCCTCATCTCGCCGTCTTTCTCAGACTTCTCTCGGAGCAACACTTATTTAAATAGCCATGAAAAATCACACATGTACAAACTCAGACTTCCACACATACTGCAAAGCCCCTAAAAATATGAACAAAAATCAACACTTTTTCAGCAAAAGCAAACATTTTCAAACACACACTGCTCTGGCTCTTTATAAATGTAAATATACTGTTCCAAAAGTTCAAATACAGCTTTCAAAATGAGCATTGATTAATGAATATGGATGCAAAATATTTTCTGCTGTCCAAATTTAAATTACACTGAAATGACCTCTAAGAGTATTATATTAGTCCTTGTAATATATTATATTTATTTCTATATTATATGTATATATAATTATTATATATTATTTTATTATTTACTATATTATTATTTATATATATATATATATATATTATCATTTTAAGAGCGCTAGGCTAAATTTACTCCAGAGCTGGGTCATAAGTTAATTAAAGCAGCACTAAAAATAGCCACAATTTATTCCACTATTTAATAATTCACACTCAAATATGAATGACCTGCTATATAAAGGAGGTTTAAGGACCTTCCAGCTGGATGTTTATTACTTCTGACAAAATGAATTTGCCAGTCTCTCATGCTCTCTTCCTCTCCTTACCTGTCCTTTTCTTTCAGTGTGCTTAATGAACCAATAAATTCCATCCCTCTCACTCTGTTATATTAATAAGGTAATTTCAGAATCTCCAAATCTCTTCTGAGGAGATCCAGCTCTGGCCTTTCAATCAAACATCCTCTTATCTCCACCGGATCCTCTCCTAACTAACTCCTGCTCCATCCAGCTGCCATAACCGCTGCCGTCTCTCAGGTTCTCCTAATCTCCTGTCTGACCTCCACTCTCTTTCTATTATTGTCCCTGTCATTGCTGTGCCCTCAACCTGTTCTATTCACTACAGACCCTTATGTCTCTCCTCTACCCTTATATATTCCCCTCTCTGTATTATTAAGCATTAGAATTAGAGAGATTATTTTTTTAAATGGTTTTTTAAATTATTATTTTAAAGAAAACAAATATATTTTTCCTCAAGTATTGAAATCTCCATAAACAACCAGCATACTATTTTTGTAATATTTTGTAACATCACTTGGTCCAGTTTCATACATGGTGCCCTTTAAGTGATTTTTAATAGATTTTTAATGGACAATTCTCAAATTTATGTCTCTGCATTGACCAAATAGGTCAGAATTCTTTGCTGAGCCAGTCTGAAGACTTTGATGTGCTTTCTGCCTGTCAATCATTTTGGGGCGTTTATGCCGCCCATATATGGGACTTAGGAATCTGACAGTGTAGCTGAAGCATTCTTGTTAAATGCCATATTTACTTTCATTGTCAGTTGTTAGTCTGTCATGCAGGAATGCTATTTTCCTTCTGTTGTTTTTGACAACACTGAGATTTGCTACTGCTGTCTTGCTCTATCTTTAATTAGGAAGGTGGGGTTTTGGAACAGTGGGGGCATGTCTGTTCATACTGCAAACTATTGGTTTTGTTTAACAGCAAATGCCTGGTTTCATGCATTGTGAAAAACTGCAGCATTTGCTTACATAACTGTTCTCTAAAAGTCATTTGTCAGTAATCTGACATACACAGAAACCAAAATAGCAAATATAATGTGGATCCATTAATCTCTCTCATCCGCACTGACCTGTTTTAAAGGAAATCACTCATAAAATCACAACCCATACTGTCTGTATTACTGATGTTACTGACTGTTTCATATGTGCACCTTTTTTTTTTTTTTTTTTGCTAGAAAACAAAGCATCACTTGAATTTAAATTTCCAGTAACATGTATTTGAGCTTATTAATGCAAATTCAGTTTTACATCTTGTTTTTCATATCAAAGCCCATCACAGACAAGACCAAAAGAGACTATTTTTCGTGACGGATTTTTATGTTTTTCTTCCCTCACATTTTTTTAGTTTTCACTGCTCTATAAATTTGATTTATGGTTGATTTATGAAAGCTGGATACTTCATATTTTGCCTTATTCAGAGATTTTCTTAAATATGTTGTTGCTATGAAAATCCTCATGAACTTCTAATGGAAATGGATCAAGCAATTTGTTTTATTAATATTTGTGACCTTGGACCACAAAACCAGTCTTAAGTGTCAATTTTTCAAAACTGAGATTTATACATCGTCTGAAAGCTGAATAAATAAGCTTTCCATTGATGTATGGTTTGTTAGGATCAGACAATATTTGGCCGAAATACAGCTATTTGAAAATCTGGAATCTGAGGGTGCAAAAAAATCAAAATATTGAGAAAATCGTCTTTAAAGTTGTCCAAATGAAGTTCTTAGCAATGCATATTACTAATCAAAAATGAAGTTTTAATGTAGTTATGGTAAGAAATTTACAAAATATATTCATGGAACATGATCTTTACTAATATCCTAATGATTTTTGGCATAAAATAAAAATCGATAATTTTGACCCATACAATGTATTTTTGGTTATTGCTACAAATATACCCCAGCGACTTAAGACTGGTTTTGTGGTCCAGGGTCACATTTGGTCTTGTTAAATTTCCATCAGACATTTTATAGCTGTCTAGCATCAAAAACATTTCTCCCCTCTTTTCTGTCTCGTCGTCTCCTCGTTTCATATTTCACACTGACCAGAAGCTTTGCTGACCTGCCTTTCAACATGTGCATGTGGGATTGCGGCAGAGGTTTCATACACACACACACACACACACACACACACACACAATACATGCTGGCAGTGTCGCTCCGTAAAATACCTCAATTGGAAATCAGTGGAGAATGAAACTGAATTTGTGAGCCTGGCAACTCGATACAGGCATGGTAACTTCATCCATCACACAAAGCTGCTCTGATTTTCCTTCCTGTCTGAACAACAATGAAATCATGTGGCCAGCAGGCCAACCCAGTGGGGCTCTCAGACCATAGAGGAGCCCTGTTGGGTCATTCTCGTTGGGTTTGATTGTGCTAAACACTCATAACACAAGGTTTGATTGAGTTCATTCCTCACTCACCCATCTTTCTTGTACTTGCCTCCTGTAATAAATGGAAAAATCTTTCGGTATCTCCTTTTGCAAGCCCTACAGCAATGCAGATGTTTAACTGGTTTGTAAAGCCTTTTACGTGGGACAGGCATTATTTCTCCTAGATAGACGCTATAAACAGACCCTCATTTTAATGCGTGAACACTAGACATTGCATTAATAAAAGTCTCTAGGTGATGCATCTCAGTTGAGGCCAGCAGTTCAGTATATCTTATTCATTCATAACCCTTTGTGTGTGATACAATCCGCACATTTACTGTATACACATACAGTATAATTCCTCATACTGCATATCAAAACAGCATGGGTTTTAGATTTCAAATACGCATCTACTAAAGGCTTGTACATAGATAAAAGGCCTAGCTGTGAGTGACAGTATAACACTGCAGTCCCTTTGTGCTGTTTTTCACAAGGTCAACAGCCTTTACGAGGTGTGACTGTGCAACACAAACAATAGTCAAGCGAAGCCTGTCAACGTGATATCACACGCAAATGCACACACAAGCAAAAAACAATGCAGATGTGCAACCTCAATACTGACGTGTGTATCTTTATCTCAGCATAGAAGCTTTATCCTGACTTAATTTAGGGATGGTAAAAAATAATAAAACTTTACAATATTTTAATGCAAATATTTATATATTAAATGCAAATGATGTATATTTGTATAAAGCATCTGCTAAATGAAAAAATATAAATGTAAATATAAATATTTTTATTCTGCAAAATACAAAGACATTTTCCTCCACCTTTGCTGCTTTGTGCTTTATAATACCAGTTCAATAAACAAGATTCAGCGAGATTCAGAAGCATTAATATTCCATTTCAGCTTCCATTTTAGACACAATATAGGCAGTTATTTAGTCTATTTTTTCTTCAACAATGAATACAGTTATGAGCAAAACTACTGTGAGTCTCCAAGCAAAACACAGTAGAGATGTTTTTTTTTCTGAATGAATCAGTTTTGTTGAAATGATTGAGTGAACAGCTGCATGACTCACTCATTATTGGTTGGTTCCTAAATAAATCAGCATGTTTTAAGGGATCATTTGAATGAATGATTCAAGTGACTCATAAAGACAAACACTGTTGTATTGGTGTAGCAATGCAACTTGCAGCTGCTGATAAAGAATTATAAAATACAAGGGCCAGAACTAACTGTTTAGAATATATCTATTTATTTGTTTGTACATTTATGTATGTAGGCCCTTTTTGAAAGCAGATCCTATTATGGGAACAGGTAATTGTGACCCAAAATACCAGGTAATTAGTTAAAACACAGAAAAAGAGAAAGATTAAAAAAAAAAAAGATAGCGGAGAAAAGGGTAAAAAAAAGAGAACCT
The DNA here is from genome assembly GCA_021397915.2 of Tor tambroides. Lineage (NCBI taxonomy): Eukaryota > Metazoa > Chordata > Actinopteri > Cypriniformes > Cyprinidae > Tor > Tor tambroides. Next base: position 34,962 of record JAFVLL020015303.1, read on the forward strand.
CATCTGCAGATAAGTTCAGTTGAAATGACACAAAGATTTGCTTAGCCAGCTAAGTAAAAGACAATGAGCCCTTGAAAGCTGTCCCTGCTGGTGTTATTCTAGGAGGTGTGATCTCTCAGCACGATGTACACACAGGGAAGTATGTACTGATCTAATGAAAGTCCTAACACTTCAGTTTATAGGTGCAACATAAAGCTAGAAGGTCTGGAGTGTGTAAGGGCCTCTGATGTGCCCTTGTTACGAGACCACCTTATCTGCTGAAATGGGGGGGACATCTACCATCTATCAGTGATGAAATCAAACACGGGAAGGATACAGATAATTGAAATTCTATCCTCCCCCAAGGCCTGTGAACAAAACTGCTGAGAGATCTCTATCGTGTGCCTGTATCATCTGGGGTTCAAGCAAGGGCTCCCGGCCCAGACCAGAGGCTCATGAGAGCAGATACAGGGTGAGTACAGGAGACGCTGCTGACAGCATACAAATTAGTCCAAGGCAAAACACACACTGTACAAGTGACCTCCTGGACTTAAACTAGGAAAGAAAATGAAATATGATTCATATAGAAACATTGACGCTGTCTTTCAACATTATTGAATTTTATAATGAACTGGCCGAGCATCGGAAGGTTGAGTAACGAGCAGTTTGCTGAAGAGGTGAGCCACGATAAGTCCTTTAGATGCACCAAACTTAGATGAAAAACTCATCCAAGCAAGGAAGGTAGCCTTTTAGAAGAGCAAAGATTTAAATCTAATTCTGGATTTGAATGCTTGCTGCTGTAAACACTGCATACTTGGATGCTTTAAGGTATTTTGTGAATAAATAAAAATTGAATAAGTTTTGTTATTAGCCAGTAGCTACCCTCAGTGATATCCAGGAGTAAAATTGACAGCAAATTTAATAACAATATAACCAATGTATGGTTTTGATTTATAAGTGAAGGAGAAAAATGTGGAATTCTGGTGAGACAGAATGCATTATATTAATACAACAGATTATTATGTCCATTGATATGGCTTTGGTTAGTCTTTAAGGACATTCAGAATGACCTTGCATAATGTTTTGGATAACATTATAATTAACATTTGTACATGAACCTAATAAAGGACATATACTGTGTCCCTGCTTTTACAGTCATACATCAGAGACTGAAAGCTCATACACATTAGAAATAATGCATGAAGGAGATTTGATTTTCTTCATGATAGAAAAACTGTGATTACTTAATGAGACATATGCTACAGCCATTACCTTCAATCCCCTGAGCTCCACTGATATCACATTAGCTGAATAAGTACCCTTAAAACTAGTAGTCAAGCTTTCTGCAAATAAAGTAGCACAACCCGAAGAGATTAAAAAAAAACATTTAATGAATCTTAGTGATGATAACCCAAAATTAATTTGTGAGAATCCAATTTTTGCAGGGTTTTTTTTTTTATTAAATTATCTTTTTCACCTAACACTCCAGAAAAACAGCAATTTTAGTCTTTTTGATTGTTTGAAATTATTGTTTTCAACTTTACTATGTTATCTTGTATAAAATGAGCATTAATGTGTACATGTGTGGGTTCATTTTCCATCCATTATCTATATAGGCCTATGTGCAATGATTTTATGTTCAGATTTATATTCAGTGAGTAAACAGAAAAATGTCATGCTGTCAATTGAATCTTATTAACTTACTGTATGAATTATATTGGAAAAGTTAATCAATCTATGTAGTAGAATATAGCCGTTTTTAAAAGCCTCTTGTAACTCAGTCTTTTACCATTCACCATACCTCTCAAAGATGTTAGTGCCGTCTTAAGTTCAGTCAACAAAAACAGAATTAAACCCTTCTTACGACCGTGCTCTTGATAGATGTCCTTCATGTGGATGATTCACAAGACTAATTCTGAGTCACTGAAATGATTGACTGCAATGACTCTTTTGAACCTAAAAGACCTGAACAGTGACTCAACTCTGAGAACCGTTGTAATGACCCAAATTCCACCAGCCCTGACTCACTCATCTGAACCAGCACGCATGAGCAGAGCTTTGACTTCTTGTAATGACAAACAGCAGGTACTCCAATGCAATGTTATTGATCAAAGCTTTTACATGTATAATGGCCTGTTTGACCTCACGTGAGGCTGCCTAGCATTGAATAACAATACTGGGGGACAAATGCATTCAGTTTTTCAATGAGGTCTATTGTGTTCACATCTGACTAAGCCGTATTGCATAACCAAATCTTGGACTATATGCTGCTACATTGACAATGTCAGATGGCTTTTTATTTAACACATCATGCATGTTCACTATATTTTTTCTCTTTTCTTGTACTGTGAAAATAACACTAATGTCAAATCCATACAGACAACAATCTTTGTTTGATTTTCTAAAGCTTTAAGCTTTTTTCTTATTTATTTATTTAAAGGCGTGCAATAGCAAATGTGATTGTCAAAATAAGAATTGACAAAAGAACAGATGTTTTTTTCCTTTTGTCACTTACTATAGCAGTAACTCTAGCTGTTAACTGTGGTTTCAGAGCATGTTGTAAATAGTCAGGGATCAGCTTGGATCAATAACTGAGGGAAATTGGATGGGACCTCTGAAAGATACCTCTCTGAACAAGGAAACATTTTTATGGTAGGATGGCTATAACAGGTTCCTTTTGTTTCTTCCAGTCTTAAGTTAATTGTATGCAAATAAAACTCTCAAGGTAGCCTATTTCTGACCAGGAGTCAGATTTGTTGCATTTCACTTAGAATTGTTTATCAACAGGCTTTTGAGTAGAATAGCATAATAAAATAACGCAACGAAACCAAAATATGGTGAACTACGATGAAGTCTATGTACTATGATAAAATAAGATGAAGTACTTCCATAATCAGGTGACATGATAAATACGTTCGTTGTGCTTTTTCGACCTTCTGAACAGTGCATCCCGCGTTCGCATCTGTTACACCAAAAGTCACCTTGGAAGATGAATGAGTGGCGCGAGAGATGGCGCAAATGGAACTGAATATCCTGTGGCCGCAAGACTGCACACAACCACTGACTTCCAATGCGAACGAGTCACATGACCGTACTACGGCAATGACACCGCTTTATTTTGGTCCATCAGACTCTTGAAGAATATCTATAATTAGAGCTCGTCTCGTGCGGCCGATTTTGACCGAACGTGCATGAATTCCTTCGGGTTTGGGGTCTCGCGACAGGAGCTCTCGAGCTTAAAAGCAGCCTAAAATGAAGGCTGTGATTTTATAGGTGTCCCATGGAGGATACGGTGATTTTAGAAATGCTCCCTCACTTTAAGAGTAATATCACCTGACATACGCATGGGTTTCAGTGACATGTTTGCTGGTGATTGCATGACATAAAAGGTTTATTATGATGCATAACGTTTTTCTCAAGGTGAGATCCGGACACCTCGCGCTCTTACCTTCAGCTGTCGCCTTGCCATGTCGGTCGGCTGCTTGGCGTTGAAAGGATAGGCGATGCATCGCATCACAAAGACATAGAGTTGCAGCTTCTTCTTTCGTTCCTCTTCTTCCCGCTGCAGTTTCTCCACGTCCTCCTTTTCCTGCTCGCTGGCGGCCGACGGGCTCGGGCTGGATGGTCGCGCACTGGAGCCTCGGCTGGCGGGCTGGAGCCTATCGGAGCTCTCGCTGGTCCTGCTGGGGGAGATGCGAGAGGATCCAGACTGAGGAGCCATCACCTCTCGGCTTTCCTCCTCCACTATCCCGTCCGATTCCTCTTCGCTGGAGGATGGATCCAACATTTTTGCTCTCGGACGGCGCTCGCCTAATCGTACAAGCGAATTAAACGCACGATGGGATGTTTACCGCGTGGAAACGTCTCAGTTTGTTGACGTAGCGTTCGGCATTCAGAGGGCTGGTCGACTGGCGGTGAATTTTTAATCTCCTGAAACACTTCGGGTGCGGAAGCAGTCACTGCAATCTCTTCACACGGCCAGAGCAAAGATGCTGTTGCTGCTGCTGCATACGTGTTCCGTGCTGTGCCTCCGTTCGCCAGTCATTGCAAGGGACTCGGGAGCAACGGGGATGGGAGGGGCGCGCGCAATGAAAAGAGCGAATGAAGGCCACTTCCTGCTGAGTCTCGCGTGAGACGCAGGCGCTGTCCGCGGTGCTGGATGAGAGAGCGGGTCATTTCGGTCGCAAAAATGGTGAGGGTAGTTGACACCGAGAATGTGCTGTTATTCATTTGACCTCTGGCCTTCACTTACAGGGCAGGGACTTGTCGTATTACATCGCCATATTTCAAATTAGACGTATGCTTTATTTTTTAACTATATTTTTACTAGTCATCATCACAATTGTGTGCTATTTATGTAGTTAGTAGGCTATCCCCAGTGTTGGGGAGTAACTAGTTACATGTAAGTAAATTATGTATGGTGAATTCATGTAAAGTGGGCCACTTTTGTAAAACGTGTAATTTAGATACCTAGATGTTTTTTTTTTTGTTGTTGTTGTTGTTGTTTTTTACTTTTGTTAACTTTAAGGTCCAGCTATAATATTTAAATTTGAATACAGTTCATATAAAGTGTTACTTGCAAGATACAGTATATATCAATAAACATTTTGAGGTCATGTACTCAAGACAAATTTCTTTTCTGCTCTGGTAAAGTGGGCCATCCCTTATTTATTAACCATTATTCCGCATCTTAATTAAAAACACATGACATATTAACACATATTATCAGACAAACATATTTATCAACATATTTACCAAATCCAAAAATATATAAACCATAGGTTATGAGTAAAATTAATCATGCGTAAATCCTTGTCTCAATTCATGTGTGAAATTCCAAATAATTGAAAGAAAATGTTGTGTTGACATTAAATTTGATTATGTCTGAATATGTACTCTACAATATATTAAAAAATATGACTATAACATAAGCAACAACAAATAGTAAAAACAAAATTAATAAGAGGAACATTTGAAATGGTAACCATATGTAAAAATGTTTTTCTGTCTATGTTCTCTAAACACTTTAAAATAACTTTAATTGTGTCCATATTTTAAAACTTTATATTCTGCAGGTACATTTTGCTCCTCTCATCCTTTCTTCTCTCCACAGTTTGAACTTCATGCCTTGACTTTTCTATTCTCTCTTTCCCTTCTTCCATCTCTGACTTGAAATTCCTGACTGCAGACTCTTTTCTGTTTTCTAAAAAAGAAAATTATACATGTCAGCTATAAAATAACCAGTGAATGTCAATTTATTGAATGAATTTGAATATAATTACCGAAGGTTAAAAGTCAGCTCATTTTACCTGGATCTAACACATTCAGCCAAAGTGGGCCGGCAATATTTAAACACCTTACAAGAAAACTAACAAATTTTTAAACATTTTTTTAACTGTGGAAACAAAAACAGCAGGAACAGTCCCAATAATGTTTGTTTCAAATAAATTGAATTACAAACAAAACAGTTACTTATGAAAATGTAAAGGAGGTTACATCTGAATTTTTTTCACACACACCCACATACAGATTTAATTGTCTTCTTTCATAAATTGCAGTGACTGCTCTAAAATATGAGACACCAATATTTCAGGAGTTTAGTACACAGAATAGCACATATGCTCATTCGATAACTGTTTTATTTCCTTTTTAGGATTATGTATATGCTTTATTTTTTAAGATTAACTTTTTTTTCCCCCAAGGCACTGTTAGATGCCAGTGTTTCCTGTCATAACTATGCAAAGATTTGATTTGACAAAAAAAAGTATCATAGCTATTAAACTATTTCTTGTTATGATTTTAAATCTGTATTTAACCTCAGAATGATCACAAAGTGAAAAGAGGTGTTAAAGTCTGATTTTGTGGTGGCTGTGCTTTAAAATTAAATTATTATAACTTAATTCAAGTGATAAAGGATTTCGTAAGTCTGACAGTAATCAGTGTTGTGTACGATACTGTAAGGTTAACACTGCGTAGTTTACATTTTTGAAAATGATTAACAGATGAAATCATTAGAAATTAAGAAAAGTATATGAATTCAGTTACATCACTTTAATAAAGTAATCGAAATAGTTACACTACTTATTACATTTTAGATAGGGTAACTTGTAATCTGTAACCATTACATTTCCAAAGTAACCTTCCCAACACTGGCTATCCCTAAAACATAATATATACATAAAATAGCCTATATACGCTATTATGTCATTTTTTTATGCTTTTACCCTGAAAAAAAATGGTGTTAAAACAATTTTCGCTCAGAAATTGCTAGTAAATTTCACAAATAATGACAACGAATCCGCCAGTATCCCTGAATTAAACCTGAATTTTTAAAGACTGGAATAGTCATTTCTTGTAAAACATACTCTAATGATCTGTTTTATTTACAACATCGAACAATATTTTACAGTTTACACAAAACATAAACAATTTATGAACTATTAAATTAGTATGCTATCTCTAAACACCATGAAATCAAAATCACACTGAAAGTATACACATGGTATTCTGTATATATGTACTGGTTTTACAGGTAGTAAAAGTTTTAAAATTGTGCTTCTTGTGGTAACTTTTTTTTAATTCATTGGCTGTATTCTAGTCAAAATATGATAATTTGATGTGAATCTGAATCAACCTGAATACGTTACACCAGTGAAGGTGATTTTAAAGGTCAGAAGGCCAAAATGAATAAAAATGTATTTATTTATTATTAATCAGTATTATTTATTAAGTAGACATGACATTCTCCAGTAGTTGTGCACCGTTGGCTAAATATAGATAGGCCTAAATCTTTTACTTTTTACACCTAAGAGAGAGATACAGTCTTTAAGCTTTAAGCTCTAAGCTTTGCCATTTAGCAGAAGCTTTTCTATCCAATGCAACTTCCCTTACTATGGCAACAGTCCCTCTGGAGCAACCTGGGGTTAAGTGTTTGACTCAAGGGCATATTGGTGGTAGGGGGTTTTGTTTGTAGTTTTAAAGCAACATGTCTTAAGGTCGTTTTGGGGGCTTTTCTGAAGGAGCAGCAAGTCATAGAGCAACAAAATCACAACATAAGGTGTTTCCAATTGTATCCACAAGGGCCAAAATCAATAAACAGCAGACACAAAGAAAGAAAATCAGAAAAATTATGGTGGCAGCTGATAAAAGGATTTATGATGAGCCTCACCCTTATGTGAGACCTGTTCTTTCTCAACTATGACATGTTAAACAACATTCACGTTAAAAGATTTAGGATCTGTTGCCTTCAAAAACAAATACATATTTCAGTTAGTTTTTGACAGCACTGAATTTTTTACATTATTGGCTTACATTCTTGCCATCTCGTGACTGTGACAAATTTTATCATCACACACAGCCCTGTAGCAAGAATTAATCCTTGACTATGTACAGTCACATAGCCATATATCCAAAGGCTTATGTGAATTTTCCTGATGGATAGGGGAAATACTCCAATCGTGTTGACTGCATTTTGATCATTTATCAGGATTATTCACCCACTATGAAATCGAAAGTAAAGCTATAGTGCAGATAGACAGTGTTTAACATGACAATTGCATAATAATTATACAGAGAGACTTTTGGACTGGACTTTGGACACTTCATTTTAATAAAAGAAATAATAATGATCAGTGTTAATTTATGTATATGGGTGTGTGTAATTTACATTTTAGAGCAAAGTGTTCAATTTACCACAAACCTTGTTTTGCTCATATAATTCAAAAATTCCATTATAAAAACCCATAGGACCTCCCCCACCCTTTCTCCATCTGCAGCAGCACTCTCTCTGCATCTTAACCATCAATAATTGATCGAGTTTCTCTCTGCCCTGCTTTACCTCATCTTCAATGTATGTTTCGCCATCTCTCTGTTGGAGGAACTTGTATGGTAAAGCTAATATTGGCTTGCAGTGTTTTTGGCTTGGAGAACAAATCCATTTCTGGTGATGTTTTGTATATATTTGTTTTTACAGCATTTATATTATTCTTAAAGTTAGCTCATGCTACTCCATTATATTGTCGAAAGCACTAAACATTTTGAAGACCACACCCTGTATATGTACAGTAATAGGCTATAAATAATATAAAGTCAAAGAGCTTGTTTTGTGTATGTTTTTTATTCATTTGGTGTTTGTGTGCATGTGTTACATGATTTCAAATTAGATATCAAAATCTGACAATATGCCAGTGATTAATTCACAATAGAGGCAGAAGCAGTTAATTTTATTCTTTCCAAATCTTCTCCTGTGGAAAAAGACAAAATGGGTTATTAATAGAATGATTTGAGCTGGCCTTGACCCTGCCATTTTCACATCCTCGCTCCGTTCCTTTTTTCCTCAGTCTACTTTGACTTTAATACCTTAGCCATGACAGTTCCATAATTGCTGTATTTCAAGATTCTTACCAGCCCTCTTCTCTCTCTCTCCTACTCTCTGTATATAAAATAATGCTGAACACTCAGAATTGTCAAACCAAATCAAACCGAGGAGGCACATGACCCATCAGGTTTTAGATAGATAGATAGATAGATAGATAGATAGATTAATAAAGTGTAAAAAATAAAATAATATATTTATAAAAATAGCAATATAATAAAATAAAAAGGAAAGTTGTTCCCGGAACGATTTAGTATTGACTACAATTAGTAACATTTCTCGTTGTGTTCATCTATGTTTTCCTGTCAGTTGATTGCTAAATATCACTCTAAATATGACTTAGAACTGTAACAAATATAAATAATTAATTGCATTCTTTATGTATGCAGTCCTATATTTTAATCAGAGTCTGATATATAGGCCGCATTCCCTCTCTCTGCCTGTACAACCATAAACGAGCTCTCAAAATGCATGCACATCTGTGTACTAGATTCAGACATGCTAGACACGTTCATTCTACAAACATCTCCTTATAAACATTGTTTCCTTGCTCTGTGTAATTAGACAGCAATTAGACTGATCTGAAATGAAACAACACTGAGGGGATTGGAGTGTGGGGAGAGGTACACTGTTCTGGTAATCAATCAATTGAACAAGCATCATTTGCATATTCATCAAGTCACCCTTCCACCCCAAAAGCACCTCCCTCAGATGACAGATTTTAAACAGTGAACATATGCACGTGTATTGACAAATAGATTGTCAAAGGGGGTTCAGTTCAGTCTCTTAAACAAACCAGTTTTAACTCTTCCATGAAAACTGAAAGATATTGATGATATCATTTTTCACTTGGGGGTGTTTTTCATATTTTTGTCCAATAAAATGCTCTGTAAAAAAAATGTCCCTTCCCCATATATTACTCATTACTGTAGCAAAAACTATTTTTCTTTGATATATCTTCCAGTTTCAATAGGAAATACATCAGTACAGGAAAGAAAACAGCACTCATCAAGCCATTTCATGGTTTCTTTAACTCATAATGTCATGGAGTAAAGAACATCTGAAAAAGCTCAGCCTTTCTTCTTGACCGTGTGACACTGTTAAACAGTGTATGTGTGTGTGTCTGTACAGGGTGTGAAAATACAAGACAGAGTCATGGGAAAATGACTGGATGTGTGAATATCAGTGGGTCAATGGCAAAGGCTGGGTCTGAGTGCTTACAGACTTAGTCGAAAAGCTCTCTTAAACACTTTGAGTCTCTCTGTCTTTTTCTCCCTCAGTCTCTCTTTTCTTTCTATGTTCGTACGAAACTGATGAAACAGGACACTTATTTACAAGTATGATGAATGCACCTATTATTCAGTTTCCATGACCACATGTACGTCTGTGCAGACTTTTAGATCTATATTCATCAGGCCTACAGTATATTCAAGTCCTCTGGTCTTATTGATCAGAATTAGACCTACTCTAAGTGGAACAACTCACAACAGCCCCTCACTTATGCTTCAGTCATCTTTCAGATGTATATAGTTCAACAAAGATGACACTGATTTGATGAGACCAGCTTTACATGCATCCTCCCAAGCATCTGTCTTTTACCTCTCTGTACCCTTTTCTAGAATAGAGCCGGGTTTAAGAGGACCATTATTTCTAAATATAGAGCTCTTAAATGCACTGGTCCTCGATCTGGTACAACACCAGACAGAACAGCAGTGACACCAAAGGCTACGTCTGCACTAAGTTTTCTTGTTCTAAAGTGTGCCTCATCTTAGCACTCACCTCTTTCCATCTCCATAATTACAGCAAAAGAAGAAGAATGATGATTAGATCACATGATGAATGATCTGTGATTCTCAACCAGATGTACTTATAAGGATAGTTAACCTAAAAGAATTTAGATATTTTAAAAAATGATTCAATTTTTTTTGTCCATACAGTGAAAAGTAATGAGATCAAAATAAACACTGGACCCAGCAAACTTTCATTGTATGGAAATGATGACAGTATTTTCATTTTTGGATGAGCAGGTTCCAGCAAGGAGGCCAGCTACTTGGATTCTGCATTATTAAACCAAGTGGAAATTATGATGAAGAAAAGAGCAAAATAGAATGTGTAAGATTTGAGTTAGGCTATTTGTTTAGGATTGTATGGCCACATTCAGAAATTCACAACAGAAATTCTCACAATCAGAAATTTTGTATGTGTGCGAAAAAGTTCCCCATGAAGATTTCACTTATGTTCAAATCGGTTATTATGCAAATTCGCTGTGTTGAAGGTAACTTCAATAGACAGTTGCCTGTATTTTGCCTGCGAAATTTAGCTAATGTGACCAAATATGCTTGCCAGCCTTTTATTGCCTACAGTTACATTCACGTCCCATTCTGTTATTTATTTCGGCTCACAGAGCTGGACATATAAACTGTGCATCATCCAGATCCAGATCCAGATCTCTTTCTTTAACTGGAGCATTTGAGTTCAAAAACTGGAGATGGTCCTCACTGCACACAAGATCCAGGGGGAGTGGTTAGATCTAGATCCAACTCCTCCCACCTTACATATACCTAAACCTATACCTAAACCTCCACCCCTGATCCCTACCCATCTCCACCCTAAACCTACCATCTCCACCCCCTAAATGTGGATCCAACCCCGCCCCCTGGATCTTTGTTCTGCAGTGAGGGGCTATGGCAAAAACTCAAAACAAGTGCACTCAAAGCAGCTGTTAACGAACCCGCGGACTTAGCTGTCACTATGGTTACAGGTGAAGCCAATGGTGAGAGTAAAAAAAAAAGAATTGATGTTGATTAAGTCTATTCGACTTATGAGAGTCATGTATTAAATAAGTTGTCAAACACGTTTCTTCTGCTTCAATTAAAAAAAATACTTTGTGAGTCTGCTTTTCATCACCCAGTATTTTTAGTTAAAGTGCCCCTGTTATGGATTTTTGAAAATTACCTTTCATGCAGTGTGTAATACAGCTCTAAGTGAATGAAAACATCCTGCAACGTTTTAAATCTGAAAGTGCACCGTGTATAAAGTTTTTGTCTCTCAAAAGAAAGAGTCGACTCCGCATCATTGAAAGGAGTTCCCAAGCCGTTTCATGTTGACGTCAACTTGAAATATTAGCATATTGCCTGTCCACTTCTTGGTCTTTTCACGTTGGTCTGAATGAAAATGCAAATTCATTCTTTGCCACTAGGTGCCGCTTTTAGAGCGGTAAAAATAGCGGTTTCCCCGGTAAGGCTGTACACAAAGCAGCACTGCGCGCACAAACGCTGCTTTATCAGGCATTACAGGCGTGTTGAAATGGAAATAAGACCAATTGGACCAATCACTGCAGATTAGCGTCACGCAAAGGAGGGGTTTGGAAAAATGAATCGTTGAGCGAATCGTTTGGGAGTCTTTGAGCAAGTAAGGTAAAAATAAATGCAAAGTATAAGACAATGAAAGTGTTTTTTGACCTTGCATGCATGTCAGCCTGTTGTTGGGGACTCCCAAAACCAAAATATGAACCTGTCATTACCCATAATAGGGGCACTTTAAATGAGTCATTGTACAATTAGTAATTTCAATCATATTAATTGTTAAATAACTATATAAAAAACTCAGGTTTGGTTTGTTGTTGAAATGGCCATACTGATGGGATTGTATAAAGACAAAAGGTTTAAAAACACTGTTTAGATCACAGTTTAATTACACTGAAACATGCATTTTGTTTGTCTGCTATTTAACAGCATGTAATCAGTCTTATTCTTTCTTCTCCTTCTTGTACGTAGGCTAGACAGGAACAGGAGAGAAGAAAAAGCCAGAAAAAGAGTCATTAAATATGCAGTGAAGAGCAGCAGCACTTCAGGCGTAGTGAAAAACTCACTGCTGTCAGAGCTTCAGACCTGCCATCCACCGGGAAACACTAACTCCTTCCTTATTCCGAGAGACATACACTGGGATATACGCAAGTATTTGAACATAGGGCGTTTAGATGAACATACAGGGATGAGTAAGATGCTATTATGGTTTATCTGTCAATTATAAACACAACGCAATTGATCAGTCTTTACCCATTACTCAATCATGGCGTATCACCTCATAAAAGATTAATACAGTTGACATGCCTAAAGACACCAAGTGCTGTGATTCACTGAACAGTGCAGCATTGCATACATGTGATAAAGCAAACCTGCAAAATTACCTGCAATTTTCTCCTTTCAGCAGCATAATAAAACCCTATTGTTGGCTGCATATTATGACACCTGTAATTAGACACTCTGAAATTCTTTTTGTATTATCAATTTATTCATTTTTCTTCTCTGATACTCAGTACAAGCATAATTAATTACATTTAGGCCTACCACATTATCATTTCATAGGAATATTAAAGGTAAAGTTTTTTTCTGTGTTGTAGAATTGCTTACTTGTAAGCTGTTTCTGTTGAATGTCTTTTACTGTAACTATGCAGACCATGATTTAGTTTTGTATCTCCCCAGTGTAGGTAAGGGGTTTTCTTGCCAAAGGTTGCCTGCATCATTGGCTCCATTCTGGGACATATATTTGTTGCCTACCTTAATGCAAAAATCCCACTGTATGTGAGCAAAGAGTTGATAGAAAGCCAGAATTAAATTAGCTTTGAGTGGATCCTGGCATTTGAGAGATCTAAAGCAATAAGCCAAAGAGAAAGAGAGACATTGGGTGGGGGAAAAGAAGGTGGAGAACAAGAAATAATGAAGCTGTGAAATAATGTCATAATCGGGCCCATTTACTACTGTTTATGACACACATGTTTTCATGTCAACGTGTTTCATTAAAAATTAACATCGGGGAGGTAATCCTGTAGCTTTTAGCAGAGAAAGCTGACCACAAAAACAGAAAAGACGAGCAAGCCACAGTTCAGGACTTCACATTACTTAGTCACTCTTAAAAAATAATCATCACCATTAAAAGTGAAATGTCTAGTTTTTGTGCCACTAGTGCCCACATAATGACTGTTAATAGAACTCTGAAGAAAAACAGCAATTTTTGGCATTCAGTGCTGCTGTTTACATGTAGGGCTGGTTTGTGTTGTTTCATGTTTCTCTTTTCCTCTCTACATTGTGTATCATCCACTATTAAAAACAGCAAAAAGGAACCATAAGAAACCAAACTCAGAACTGGTTTTGGTGTCCCATCAGAATAATTTTGAAACTGATATTTGTAAAAAGCTTCCATACATTTGCTTTAAATCTTTGCTTTAAAGGCATTTCAAACACAACAGCCCTCCTAGTGGAGAATTAAAGTAAGAGCACCTTATAATTCAAGAGGCACACACAATATGACAAAGAAGGCACAGAGAAGTCACAGGAGTGATAGTCTAGTATTAAGTAAGCCCCTGATTGTAAGAGTGTTTCGCACTCTTATAAGAATCATGAGTAAAATATTTATACATTTAAAATAACAACTATGAATTCTGAATGTTTGAATGAGTAGCTTCGAACAGCAGATGGCAGCATTGTATAACAACATAACTACTCAATGAGTCTGAATGTGTAAGCACTTGACCAGCTTTCTTTCTTTCTTTCTTTCTTTCTTTCTTTCTACTGCAAATGTGTATTAGTGTTTCATGATTTTTTAAATTATCTCATGGCTCTGAAAATGAACATTTTACTGATCAAAGGAACTATTTGGCTCAGATCTTATGAAGCCACCAATACCAGCTTTGTTTGATACATTCAAGGCACTGTTTTTTATTCATGACTTGCATTTATAATAGGACATATAAAAGGACACAAGGTGGCTACAGGAAAGAAACATGAGACAAGCAGTCCACGTGTCATTAATGACACCTATGTGTTGTATATATTAATGACACCTATGTGTTGTATTCATTATAATACTTTATGTCCTTAAAACTGGTTGGGATGGAGTGACTACAAATATTTCCTACTAAAATAAATAAAACAAAAATAATAATTTTTAATCAAATTTAAGTTCATTTTGATCACAAATCTTGCCAGCGTGATTAAATAGCTTATTGGACTGTGATAATTCTCCTGCTTGAATCATTCACATTCACAGACCAGATATTTAGTCATCAAGTTGTCAAAAATGTGCAGGGAAAAATTAATTTACCAACAGTTTAGATTCCACTTTAATCATTTGCAATAATAAATGAAAATAGAGGGCCATTATTGTGCCAGATTTGTTTATAATCATAATTATTTATGTCCTGCATGCAAAACACTGAGGTAATGGCTGTAATTTACCCAATACATCTGTTAAGGATTACGTAATGTGAAGGTGATCTAGATTATTACATTCTTAATTGCATATTTTTCAGTGACTGAGTCTGAGTGTATGTACAGAATATGTGCATATTTACATATACACATGTGCAACAGGTCTGCATTAATATGATCTGCCAGGGGTCTATGTGTACTATTATGTGTGTCCCTTATTATGTGCATCTGTGTGTGTGTGTGTGTGTGTGTGTGTGTGTACATGTGTGGCACACAGAGCAGACACACACGGTGCCAGTTTCCCCTGTAGAAGCATCTCCATGGTATTCACTCACTCAGTATCTCTGGGTTTGGCTGGCAGAGGAGCTCAACTCTCCTTCATAGATAGACTCACAGGCTGATGCTTAATCCGTTTCATCAATGTGTATGGTCATATTTGCTCCGGTAAGACCTCTCTTTTTCTAAAACCTTAAAGTATTAGGAATTGTATTTGACCAGAATTTATTGGCACAATTATACCACTTTTTCCAAACACTGCCTAAAGCTAAAATAAAATATGTATTGTTTATTTTTTTTCAATTATTTGTATCTTTTTTTTTCTATTCAGTATTACCCGACTAGAAATGTAATATGATTTGAAAGTGTGTCAGTAAGTATTAGCTCATAATTTGACAGTCACAAGATAAAGTGTCTAATGAAAGTAAAGTTCGGACAGTATTTTGTGCAGTTTCTTATAGTTTCATTCTCAAATTAGTGTTTAAATGCATGCAAATATGTCTATCAGGAATCAGATTTAATTATTAGCTGCTCTTTGGGGTCGCAGCGTCGGCTCCCTGTTTGTAGTCTCTCTTGCTTGAATAATTCATCTGCTCTTATTGAAATGTGCAAAAGATCGATGCCATCCAGCTCTTTGACAGACTTTAATGATGAATCTGAGCTGAACTAAATGCGGCATGATTGCATGTTTGTATTTGCACATACTATATATGCATGCATATTTATGTAAATATGAGGTAATTAGTGTGTGTGTGTGTGTGTGTGTGTGTGTGTGCATATATATATATATATATATATATATATATATGATTGTGTGTGTGTTTCTGGGTGTACTGGCAACCCCTGGGTAACCTTTGCATAATTCACTGGGTCTCATCAGAGACTCATCAAAGAAGCTACCTATTTTCTTCTTTGCTTCATCTGTTCTGTGTATGCATAGTTAATCTATGTTATATGAGATGTCTGTACATGTGATATTAATTAAATATTCACACATTTCCAAAGCAATTTTCATATAGTCTGGAGAAAGAAATAGCATAATACATTTTTAAAAACTCTCCATCCTTCTGTGTCTCTATGTCTTCCTTTGGCACACACAGACCCACACACTCATAGCATAAGTATTCCAGACTGTATTTAATTAATATATACAGTGAAGGCATTAAATCTTAATTGAAATGGCCTGCTTCTTTTCACCTGCTGTATCATATTATCAGAAACAGAAAGAGAGGAAGGGACTGGGGAGAGAATAGCAGGAGACTTTGACACATTTCTTATCAAACACCTGTGTCCACAGAGAATAAAGCCCTGGCACTTGTCCAGTAAACCTCCAGCCTTTTCATTCATTATGCCAAACACAAAACTGAATGAGTGAAAAAATATTCAAATCATGTCAGACAAACGTGTTAGTGCCTGGCATCCAGGTCTACAGTAACTGAAAGGGTTAGTGCACTTAAAAAGCATCTGTGTCTAATTTTGCACGATTAATTGTGCGGCAGTTGGATGAAAGGTCATTTAAATTGACCTTAAATCAGAAAACAGGAGGATAATTAAAACAGAATGTTTTAATGTTCAGTGAGGTTAATTTGTCTTGACTTTGTGTGATGAAGTAAAGCTACCGATGGAGAGTCAAGAGAACTGATCTTTGTCCTCTCCACACATAGGCTTTTATCTTCAGGGCTTTTCACTAATAATTAGCTTTTTTTCTCCTACAGCTTTTTGCTGTTTTAGCATTTGCAACATGTGGGGGATATTCTGGCCAGATAATGGTTAAAGTAGAATGTTTGGACAAAACTCAAAGCAACATCAGCATCAGTTTCAACTACCCGTTCCGGTAAGTGTTCTTAATTACCACAACACAATATAAGTGTTATACTGCATGTATTATCAGTTTATGTAAAAAGACTTGACTTGATATTTTTGGTTTAGTTTAGTTTGAAATATAAAGTCAAAGAAATGTACAAAATTATAACCTACACAATTAGATTATTGTGTAATTGTGCAATCAGTCATTTCTTTCCTCGTTAATTTTTTAAAATATAAATAAATAGTTTAATTAGTTTTATATTAGTATTTATATGCTATTATGTATTTATTAATATTTGGAAGTAGTCTTTATTTTATATTTTCAGTTTTCATTTTAATTTTGGTTTATGTTTTTGTTTATTTTGTTTATTTTATTAGTTTTGGTGTTTTTGATTTTGTTTATTTCTATTTCTATTATTATTTTAGTTGTAGTTTTTAGTACTGCAACTTATTTCATTTTTTTTGAAAAATAAAATTTTTAATTAATAACGACACCAAAGCTGGACATCTCATGAAGGCCGCCATTTTGAATTCATATGAATATTATATATCCAAATATTATTCCCTTTATCTCAGTAACACCCAGGTATTGACTTCACTTGTAGAATAAATTAATCATAGCTAACAACAAATATGTAAGATGCCATCAGTAATTGTAATTAAACTGAGTGACTATTTTCAGAAGATATTTGACAAATTAGTGGCATCCCATTGTCATAGTCTCGACTTTTAAAGATTACAAAAAGAAACTGTGCTCGAAACGAAAAGAAGATGTGCTTGAAACATGTTAAAGGAGCAAACTCCAATGTTTCCTCTTCCCAGACTCCAACAGGTACACTTCAGTGCTCCTCTATGTGAAGGAACCAGGAAAGAGACTCTCTTCCTTGAAGGGGATTATGCTTCATCTGCACAGTTCTTCGTCACTGTGTCGGTCCTGGCTTTTCTCTATTCCCTTTTGGCCACAGTTGTTTACTTCTTCTACCAGAACAAATACAGAGAGAAGAACAGAGGTCCAGTAGTTGTGAGTGCATTTCAGAATTTCTGTAAGAAATGTATGCTGTAAAAGGAAAAGTCTGAGAGCACATACTGTGCTGAAAAGCTCAATATAACTCAATTGAATTGTCAAGAACTCTTTCTGTTTATACTCTTCTTCTTTTCAATCCCCATAGGATTTCTTGGTGACTTTAGTGTTCTCTAGCCTGTGGCTGGTAAGCTCAATTGCCTGGGCTAAAACTCTGTCTGGGGTGAAGACAGCCACCGATGTGCATCAAATCCTGCTGTTAATGTCTGCTTGCAGAGCCCAGGAGAACTTATGTGAGGTCTTGCAGGAACCCATCTGGACGAATCTCAACATGTCTGTGGTGAGTAGATTATTTTTACACAGTATTGATATGGGGAAGAAAAAAAATCACATCAATTCATTAGCAATTGACATTTAAAACAGCAAACAGTTATTTTAAATTGTATTAACATTTCACAGGATTATTATTTTAACTGGATTTTTAAAGGAATGTATTTTTTGTACAATACATGCAGCATTGGTGAACTTGAAAGACTTTTTTACACAAGCACAAAACTTTTTTTTTTAACCCTAAACTTTTGAACAGTAGTGTACATTTTTATATGCATAATTATGTGGGCTTCACATAATTTGCCACCAACAAGAACTCCACAAAAGCTTAGCAACCACCCTAGAACACCCTACAACCACCCAACACCCTCCTATCAATAAAACAGAAACCATCCACAACAGCCCAGCAACTGCTCTCAGACTTTTTAATGTTTTTATAAATCTTTTAAACCTTCAGGCAAGACTTAGTCAAGTCAGTATGTCTTAACAAATTTCTTTTCCTATAAAAATGACCAATTTCCAAATAGAAAATGTTATATTCCATAATTCGAATTCCTCCTTGTGTGCTTACAGGCCTTTGGTTTTTTGAACTTCTTCCTTTGGGCTGGTAATATTTGGTTTGCCTACAAAGAGACAGGTTTGCATAAGTCTTTTCAGCGCTATCCCTCCAGAACTCCCTCTGAGAAACGCGGCAGCTTCAGGCAGTACAGTCAAACCAGTTTTGATCAATCTGGAGCTGGTTTTGGTCAGAGGCTCTACAATCAAGGGAGTTTTGACTTATCAAGCGGAGGCATCAGCCTACCCCAAACCAATCTAGGACAGCCGATGCTTTACCGACAGGTGGGGAGTCCCACATCCAGAGGCCCTCTCATATTTGTTAATGAGATGTGATAGAGAGTGTGAGTGTGGAGCAGAGAAAGAAAAGAGAAAAGAAACACTGTTGTTTTCTCAGTCATAAAACAGATAATTTGCCGTTGTGAATGTGATATTTCTATCATGTGATGTAGAAATTGTGACATTTTTGTAGTTATCAGTCTACATAGTTATTTATTCGTTTACTGTATAATTAAGTGCCATTGAATTGAAAGCTCTACCTTGATATAGTATATAAACTTTTTTGCATATTTATAAATATATACACACATATATAGACATATACACATATGCATATGAACAAATGCATTTACCATGTCAGATATGGCTCTGTGATATTTCTGATGGCATTTAGCATAGTATGCCTATATTCTAATAGTCTATGTTTTGTGTTTAAATATTTCCTTTTCAAAAAGTGCAGTGACAGTACCATGGTAAACACATTGGATCACAATACTATATAGCCTATATTTAGAAATGCCATTTATTTTTAGCTTTCCCAAGGTATTTTAAAGAATAACATGGTATCAAATCGTGTCAGACAACATATGGTGTTCTTTTTTTATGTTTTCTATGTTTTTATGTTCTGCTATGAATAATGATTAATTACCAGTAGACGCCTGGGAAAACCAAATGGCTTGAGTCAGAGAATGGCATGGAAACCCAGTGGACCGAGGATGATGTCCAGTCGGAGATCTTTTTAATGAATCATTTTGTCTAACCATACACAGTGTTCAGAGAAATGCATGCAAAAAGATGAGATAAAATCCAATGCAATAAAGTCAGTCTGTTGTTCCAGTTTATTGTAGCATTCAAAACTGTATAAATGTTACTATGTTATACTGATTGCATCATAAAATTAAGTAATAAAATAATGCTTATTCCTCTAAATGGTTATTGTTTTTATGTATTTCATCATGACAAATGCTACCATTACCAATTCAGATCGTTCTTGGAAAAACAATGAATGTTAAATGAACAATCTTAGTGGAAACTAAAACAAGAAACACAGAAACAGCCCCATTTGGGGACTTAAAGTGAATTATCTTTTATTCTATCAGTGCTTGTGCAGTTTCTTTGTTTTACAAAAGAGACAACCTCCATGGCTGAAGCTACTTGTTTCCCCCATTAAGCCTTTTAATGAAGGGGTGTAAGGGAGCAATTAGGATCTTTTGGCCTGTCAGACTCCTATCAGAGCCATGTGGTTAACATCTCTATATCTGCAGAGTATATCCAGCACTACAGTGAAGCTAACTGCTTGCAGCTGCCTAGGATCCAAATTGCAGCTTTTAGGTGATCATGAGATTTTAGCCACTGGCATGTTGCTTGTGCCAAATTAAAGGTTACCACTGAGAATCTCTACAGCTGTTCAATTACAGGCCTTGGACTAAAAGAGTGCAATGAGCGTGATTTAAAGAGCTTGGTAGAACACAGAGAGACATGACAATGGAAAGGCAGTAACGCATATATAATTTTGATTAACAGGTGTCAAACTAGATGTACATTGTAAATATTGCCGGTATTTTTTACAGTATGTAGCTGAATTTTGTAATCTGTAAATACTGTGAATACTACATTACAGTGTAAGGCTAGTTATAGGAATAGTTCACCCAAAATAGTTCAAAATTTGATTTAGCATTACATCAGCTGCTCACCAATGGATCCTCTGCAGTGAATGGGTGCCGTCAGAATGAGAGTCCAAATAGCTGTTAAAAACATCACAATAATCCACACGAATCCAAATGAACATTTGTGAAGAGATAAGCTACATGTTTGTTGCTTCTGGCAAAAATACCATAATTAATAATAACTCTTCCTCCAATGAAAAAGTTCATCCCCTGTTGTACTCTACATAAAAATCCAACAACATTTGTTTTGGACTGTTTTCGCTTGTAAACAGTGCTTTATATTTCTCTCCTGATTCAGATGAGGCAACTTTTGCACTAGAGAAAGCAATATTATGGATAGAGGACTCGCATTTTAGCTTGAAGCAATGGTTTGAAGTTTAAGATGTCTTTATGAACGTTTATTACGAAATATGTAGCTTTTCGCTTCACAAGACGTTACTGTGATGTTTTTATCAGCTGTTTGGACTCTCATTCTGGCGGCACCCATTCACTGCAGAGGATCCATTGGTGAGCAACTGATGTAATGCTACATTTTTCCAAATCTGCTTTGATGAAGAAACAAACACATTTACATCTTAGATGACCTAAGGGTGAGTATTTCTTTCTTTTTTATTTATTTATTTTTGTGAAGTATTCCTTTCAAGAGTGCTTACATAGTCAGTTAATTACATAATGGCAGAATTAACATCTTACATGGTGACACCATGATGATGTCGCAGTGGCAATTATGTTTTACTCTAGGGAACGCAGTCTAAGCTAATCATAGACTCAGCCGAGCAAATAAAAAGACGTCATGGTGTTTGATATTAGGAGGTACAAGTGTACGTGAAGAGGAGGCTGGACTGACCCTCGCTGTTCCTCTACTGCAGTCCAGTTTTTGTCATTCTGTTCATCCATCTGTCACTTCTGGCTCTTCGACTGGGTCATGGTCATAGGCTACATAGGCATAAAGCTACAGCTACATACAGTACATGAGTTTAACTGCAGCCACCACCATCTATACCTAAAACCACAAATAAATGCTTGTCTTGATTTATAGAAGTAATTTTTCCAGTAACTACCATAGTACACAGTGTAGAATTCAAAATTCACAGACAGAACTGTATGCATTTAACTTTAAAGCAATATCTAAACATTACATAATTGTAGGAATTTCTGTAAATAATTTTCTAAGAAGAAAAAATGTGTTATCATATCATATTTTATTTTATTCATATTCAATTATGACATTTTCCCTTATAGCAGCCAGATCAAATACAAATACTCACTTTGACCCAAAAATTACATGTAAAATAAAAAAACACATGTAAAACATGAAGAAACTATCAAATACATGCACACATAATCATCTACACAATGGGGCCAACGCTGTGCATAGCATAGCAGGACGCTGGCATAAATGTGCATCTTTCACAGAAGGGGATGAGATATGATAAAAGCTTTTTTCACTTTCCAGTTCCTGCTGCTCTGCTATCACCATGTTTCTTATCCTTCACACAAATCCTTTTACAAGGTTCGTATGCATCCCATAACTTTTGCATCTTTGTGTTTTGCTGTTTAAATGTTGCTGACAAGACTTAAATCTTAATGCTTCTCTAAGCAATGTCAAACATGGAGTTTAAAACTGTTTGCTTAGAGTTTAAAACTGTTTATCTAAGAGTCTTCACATCACAAAAATTCTGTTATTATACAGTGCCCATCTCCATGCCTTTTTAAACCTGTATTTCTTACCTCTTTTCCAAGGGTCAGGTTAGGGTTTTAGGCTTGATTTTAGACTGAAGGTTGTGTTCATAGAAAATGGTCTGGATGCATTTTGCCTGTGTGAAAAAATGGGAAAGAAGACAGCAACGCTCTTAAAAATAAAGGCTCTTTATCGCCATCAGTGGTTCCACAAAGACCCTTACCATCCACGGAACCTTTTCAATCGACAAAAGGTTCTTTACAGTGGAGAAAGGTTCCTTAGATTATTAAAATATTCTTCACACTAAGAAAAATAATGGTTCTTTTAAGAACTGTTCACTGAAATGTTCTTTAGGGAACCAAAACTGATTCTTCTATAGCATCGCTGTGGAAAAAAACCCTTTTGGAACCTTTATGTTTAAGAGTGTATTAGGCACGATCAATTAAAGTAGGCTATTTACAGTATATAGTAAATTGTATACTAGTATCCAATGTCATTTCAACCTGCCACCTAGAGGTGTCGCCAAAGCAACGCTAGCAATGTGAATGTCTGAATGTTACAACTCTATCCTCAGATACTGAAAAATTGGCATGCATCTAATACAATCTGTGTCAGAAACAGAGAAGCTGTCTTGCCGCTCAGTCAGTCAACAGGGTAAAAGAAACAAAATCAACAAAGCAACTAACAGAAATAACATTACCTGTGTTGGTGCAGGAAAACACATCTCACATGTAACGTGAGACGGTTTACTGATAACATTAATGGACTTCATTAAAACCGGAATGGCTGGTCGGAAACATCAGACCACCACTCAAGTTGGCAATGTCACTTCTGTGGAATGATATTTTAAAAACCGTATTAAAATAAAACATTTTTGAAATCATATGATTTTGTATAAAAGTAGATGGAAACTAGTGTCAGGCTATCTTCCAAACATAATCTGCTAGAACAAATTCAAACTTTAGGCATAAACAAACATTTAATAATTATTCTGCAGTGCCATTTATGATTGTATGTATCTCCTTCAACCACTAGCTCTATCAGATGCTATTTTATACTTTTCAACCAACTGCCAAAATGTGTGAACAAGATTGTGGGATATTGTACAGTAAAGGATCTAAAGCTGGTTTTAAATATTTATTTTAGTAGACATGATATTAAATTAAATTTGGATGTGCTGACCTTTTTGTTATTTCCTTATAAATAGCCTAACTGATCGATACATATAGTTTAGAACTTAACTTGACTGCTTTATTAGGTAATGACAATTCTTGGCATTGTTCAGCCTCAAATGTTCTAGTACTACAATCACCCCATTCTGTTTTTGCCTCCAATAGTGTATTTAAGAGCACGGTATTAGTGTGATTCTTGTCAATCCCAACAGTGTGACGTCTTTTCCATCTGCATCCCTGACCATTAGCGCACATAAAACCAGCAACATCACCATAATTACAGTCATTTTATTAATTTCAAGTAATTACTTTGTTTCCACCATACCACATCACTGGAGAATTGTTTTATGTTAGCTGCAATGATTCCTGCACATGAATATCCAGACTCTGAGCATTTTTGTACTTAAGCCTGTTGTCATATCCTCCAGGGCTGCTTATTGTTTATCTAGCTATTTAATTATGTACATAATATATACAGAACTTTGATCTTGGACAGGACTGCATGTAAATGTACTCCATGCTCCGTACATGAGGGAGAAACCAATTAGTTTAAACCCATAATTCCTTTAGCCAGAGCAGCCAGGGTAGTGTTCAGTACCACAGTTGGTTGAACACCTTGCAAATTGGCTTAAGCAGATCTTTGTCTTATCTTTATCTTGTTGAGTCGTGCCCACTGAGAAGTCAATGCTGTTCCTACTACCAGCCTGATCTCGTAATCCTAGAGTTAGTTGTGTCAGGGCTTGATGAGTGACACTTAGATGACATGACTGCAGTGTGTAATGAGGACACCAAGGTGCCATGAGGACAAGTTCTGGAGAGATAGAAACAGACCGTGAAAAGGAAAAAACGCATTAACATTATCAACACAAATATTTTTTTTTTTTTTTTTTTTTTTTTATGCAAGTAAAGAATGTGACAATGTTTACATGTACCAAATTCATAACCCCATGGACCAAACATATAACATGTAAGAGAAAAAAAAAAACACTAAGTTTAGAAGGTGACAATATTTACATGTGCCAAAATGTAGAAACATTTGGACAAACAAACATATGTGACCCTGGACCACAAAACCAGTCTTAAGTCACTGGGATATATTTGTAGCAATAGCCAAAAATACACTGTATGGGTCAAAATTATTGATTTTTCTTTTATGTCAAAAATCATTAAGACATTAAGTAAAGATCATGTTCCATGAAGATATTTTGTAAATTTCCTACCGTAAATATATCAAAACTTAATTTTTGATTAGTAATATGCATTGCTAAGAACTTCATTTAGACAACTTTAAAGGCGATTTTCTCAATATTTTGATTTTTTTGCACCCTCAGATTCCAGATTTTCAAATAGTTGTATCTCGGCCAAATATTATCTTATCATAACAAACCATACATCAATGGAAAGCTAATTTATTCAGCTTTCAGCTGATGTATAAATCTCAATTTCGAAAAATTGACCCTTATGACTGGTTTTGTCACATATATACTGATGGCCAACATTACAAGTCCGTTCTGATTAACTCCTGTATTTGCATTCATATGTCTGAGCATGCATGTGTGTGTGTGTGTGTGTCTGTGTGTGTGAGTGAGTGTGTGTGTGTGTGTGTGTGTGTGTGTGTGTGTGTGTGTTTGTGTGTGTGTCATTGTGTCTAGGGTTGGGGAAGGAAGCATACAACTGAAATAGTATCATAATAGATTGATAACAGATATAAGTAGTGTAAAATAAATAAATAAATAAATAAAGACAAATAAAGACAAATAATAATAATAATAATAGAGACAACAAATGTTATTAGCAACAATAATAACCATAATAATAACCATAATAATAATAATAATAATAATAATGATTTCATCAAAACTGGGAAAAGGTGGAGGACAATGAAGAGGGCAAGCAAAAATAATAATATTAGTATTGAATTATAAATTAATAAATGTTTAATAATTGGGGGTGCCTCCGATCCCACCGTGGCTACGACATATCAGAACTTAACTCCCCAGCCCATGTCACGCCCCAACGGGGGTGCCAGGGAAGGATGCTGCTGGGCAACAGGGCCCAAAGCCCCCCTGCCCATCTCCCCAAACATCAGCCACCCTCGGCCACTACCTACATGCCACACTTATATATCTATTTATTTATTTATTATCTAATTAATTATGTTTTTAATGTGTAGATGTGTATATGTCTCAGCTAGTTTGTGATGCATTAAAAAAGTGAGACGTGTAGTGCAGCCCAGGTCAGGGACCCGGCCCACCCACATGGCCCACTTGCCCTGTATGTTTTTTTGTTTTTTTTGTCATGTATATGTCTCAGCTACTTTGTGATACATTAAAACAGTGAGACGTATGGTGCAGCCTAGGCCAGAGACCCAGCCCACCCACACAGCAAACTTACCCTGTATATGTGTGATTTATTATTTCTCATTTTCCTTTCGCCTCCTTATATATATATATATATATATACACATATACATGCACAGGTTCGTAACAGGTGTGCATGTATTTCAGCTGATATGTGGTGCATTAAAAAAAAATGAGGTCAGAACCAGCCAGGGCAAGTGGCAGTGGAATATCAACACAAATATTTTAACTGTACTATAAAAGCAAGGCTGGGTATGGGATAGTATATGTGTAGGCAAATTTCTGTTTTTTGCTTGTTGACAGTTGAGGATTTATTATCTCCAAGAGGATTCTTGCACCTTTCAGTCTGACAGATTAGAATACTTAGAATTAGAGTAAATGACTTCATGAAATGCTTACAAATGATACTTAGTGAGTCAAAGGTTAGATAAACAAGCATCCAGTGCACACTGTACTTGTTTGTTGAGCAGCATGATATGAATGTTATGGTTGAATAGGCAGCAATGGCCATGAACTGAAAGTTGCAATTGAAAATGATAGCCAAACATGTACTGTGAGAGTGAATTGTTGATACTGGAGACCATTTATCATTTTAACAAAGGCGGCAGTTGACTGAAGAGATTAAATTAAGGTATTTTCACCTTTCTCATTTTAAAGCAGTTTTGCTGCAAGGGCAGCATTTATATAGTGTAAATGTAACCTTACTGGCATAGTTTGCTGCCCCATCAAGTTGCTTTAAGCAACACTTGCTGTTATGCTCTCATAAATGTCACAGCCTTTCTCAGAATCAGGATTAGTGACTTACTGCCGTGATTACTGACATCATTTTCTGGTTAAGTAGGAGAACAGACACCACTGAAAATATAAGACAATTATTTTGTAAACTTCTCTATGAAGACCAGAAAGAAAATGAGACGTCAAATTAAAATAAAAGTGAATTAGAAATGTCCATGACGTGAGGTTTGATTAATTTAATATTAAATATTCTTAGCATTATTAACCCACTTGAATTCTTGCTGTATATTTTCCCTAGTTTGAATGCTTGAAAAATCTTTCAAAGAATGTGACCATGGATTTTCTATTTTCTCAAATCATGTGGAGTCAAAATCACAGCCTGTATGAAATTATTCTTAGTAGTATACTAAACTGAACTACTAGCCGCTATTTATATATGAACTGTTCTATAGACTTGAAAAATATATTATTCATATACTACTTTTGTGGATGCCAAAAGGGTCATTTATGACACGGATCTAAGGTGTTGGTGGTTCTTGTTTATATTTGAGAAAACAAATTCCTGGAATTAGCTGTTAATGTCTACTCAGTAGCATTGGGTGTTAGCATCATGGAGGTCACATCAGGATCTTTTGGGCAGGATCAGAATGGTATGAGAAATTGGTGCTGATGTACACCCTGTTTATTTCATTAAAATAGATCACCCTGCTTCAGTCCACAGTCTAGCACAATTTAGAGTAGCTGAATTTACATACTCACTAAGGTTTTCATAGGGGTTTCATTCTGGATTTTTATACGTACATTATAGACCAAATAGTATACTAGTACTATCTGGATAGTCTCCCTCAATTTAAAAATATGGTGTGTACTATATTATTGCTTGTAGTACAGTTAAAATATCACTCTCAGTATCTTATATATAGTATATGGGAGCAAATAGAATATTCTGTCAATTCATTAATAATGGAAACACAAACAGTATTTAATGCCAGAGTTTATTTCTATGTATTTCTTTTTCATTATTTACAAAATAAATATATACATTTTAGGCAAAAGATACAAATGCTAGCCTCCCGGCCCATAAAAATAAAACCACAATTTCAATGTTCACTGATCACCCAATAAATACTTTTAAAGTTTGCACACATCAAATATATGTGTCTTCTGCGTTCACCGAGTTCATTGTGATAGTGAACACAATCAAAAACTATTCAACTGTCTTTTTTTTTTTTCCTTTTTTCAGATGCCCAAATTGGTCAATGACTAAAAGAACATAATCTGTGAGAGGTCCAAAAGTCTATGCTGGAGATACAGAGGACACCTCCGTCTTGCTGGTGGACACAGTTGAGGACTCATCATCGCCAAGAGGGTTCTTTCCACAGAAAAGCGTGGTCAGCATGCAGTTCCGGAACTGTAAAGAACAATGTTTCATTTAGCATGTTTTTATAGAGATAACAGAGAGAAAAGAAGGAGTAGAAATGGAAAGGGATGTCTGGGATATGTAAGACAAGTATGAGAAATGTTTAACCTGTTTGTTTAGCAGCACATAGATGACAGGGTTATATAAGGCTGAGCTTTTTGAGAAGAAGGCAGGGATAGCCATGAACTGGGCACTGAAAGCTGCTCCCTTGTTAAAGAAGATCCAGGCAGCAACAGTGGCATAAGGGGTCCAAGCCACCAGGAAACCCAACACCATCAAGATGACCATTCTTGTCACTTCCCTCTCAGCTTTCTGGGTAGATGCTGAGTCCTGCTGTTGAGCTGCAGCCTAAGACAGTAAAATAACCAAGGATGATATCATTTTAACAGTATTCCAGTAACTGGGAATTTACAGGAATGTTTAAATTGACATTTCATACCGCCTTGACTGTGCACACAAGCCGTCCATAGGTGAAGAATATTACGGTGACTGGCAATATAAAATGGCAGACGAACATGTAGATGACATATGATTCATTGTTGTAATCAGGATTCAGGGTGTAGTAGTCTGGGCCACATGAGCACTGCATTCCCTCAGGGATATATCTGTTAAAGAAATGCACCTGATGTTAGGAAATTTCAGTGAGAGTAATCATAAAGTTTTCTCTCTTTTGTATTTAGGCATGTAAAATCAAGTACATTTAGTAAAAAAAAAAAAAAAAAAGTCAGTTAAAAAGCAGAAAAGTTCAGTGTGACAGTTTAACTGGAAAAAAAGCCTTATTTGCTTATTTGCTTTAAATTAAAAGTAAACCAATACTGTATATCTACGTATTGGTAAACCTGACGTGTAACCTTTTACATGAAAACATGAAAATACCTCATGTTCAACTGAAATGTTTGGATAGCAAATTGATTGAATAATGTCTTATTAGACCAACCTGGACCAGCCAACCAAAGGGGGAGCCGCACATGCCATGGCCATTACCCATGTAAATGCAATTCCTGCAAAAGCATGGCTGGAAGAGAATTTGAAACTACCCATAGGCTTGCAGACCACAATGTATCTTTCGATGGCCAGCACCACAAGTGACCAAAGGGCAACTTCACCTGTGTAGCAAATATAATAGAAAATGCATGAACTCCCTACAAGGTAAGTTTTACCAAATTGCAGTCCACTATACTTTGACATTCACCTCAAGAATTCCTCACAGCAGTCAAAATAAAACAAAAAGATCAGAAATTCCCTCACCTCCAAGTGTGGCCATGAAGCCCTCGACCGCACAGCCAGTTGGTCCAAGAGCAAAGTAGCCATTAATCGCTGTGTAGAAAGTGACCGTGAATCCAAAACAAACCATGATGGTTCCAGCCACAGCCAGGTTGACCAAAATAAAGTTGAGAGGTTGCCGAAGCTTTTTATGTTGAGCTGTAACCACCAATGTAAGGACATTGATCGGTAGACCCAAGCACATGAGGAAGAATATGTAGATGGCAAGCACCTTAAACTGCCACGGTTCAGCTAGATAATACTGCGGATACTCGAAAGGACTCCTCACTAGCCCTGTCCTGTTGGATAAGGGGACGTAGAAGTTATTTCCCTCAGTGCCGTTCATCTTTATCCACTAGCGATCCAATAAAGGGTGAAATCTGCTGCTATGGTACAGCTGAGTGGCTGCTCTTCACCTGCTCTTTACTTGCAATGATGCATCAGGAGTGTTTATATATCCCTCTGAGGTTCCTTATAAGGGATAAATCCAGGAGCGTAAGATAGGGAGGGTGTTACAATGTGGGATTTGAATGATAAGAGCAGACATAATCACTTTTGGGCTAATCACCCGGTAAAGCTTTGGATCTTTGGAAGTTCTTTTAACTTTTTAGGATCATAAAATTAGGCCACAATATTGGGTGTCAGCACGAAGTGAGTATAAGCAAAGCTGTATTTATTTCAAGGATAAAATGTAATTGAAATGTGATTGATTTCTGATGTAGTCCAGTCATTATCATATTAAAATAACACAAAAAGTCACCGCTGATTTGCATTTTATTTCAATATTAAACTTTTGTATCTGTCACAGCTGTGGCTGTGTAGGGTGGGACTTGGGTGGACAGAACCTCCACCTACATAGAATTCTATAATGTTTTAAATTTTCACTCTCACTATCATTTGCAATAAAAAATAACCAGCATATAAAATTGTTTATACAGTTTAAAATTCTTTGAATGGGAATAGGTTAATGTTGATGAAAAATGAATTTACTGTCCGTCTGCTCCTTACATAAGTTACAATATGACTTCAGAAGACTTGGAATATAATTAACGTTATATATAATTTTTATTATACTTTTATTAGGTTACTTATTTATCTATTTTAATTGTTTAATAGTTTCTGTCTTTGTTAGATAGTAGGCCTATAGTGGATATAATGAAAAGGAAACGAAGCAGTAGAGAGAAACACAAAGACAAAGTGCACCACGAGGCTTTGAACTCGGAACACATTGCGCTGTGTGTCGGAGCGATGACCCTGAGGCTATTGGACACTCGTTATAGTAGTAGTCTACACTTTATGGATAGTTGTATGGAAATTAGCGCCGAGAAAATTATGTGTTCCACAGAGGAAAACTACCGGTTTTCAAAGGCATTAAGGGTAAGAAAGATAATGACCAAATGATGCAATCTCTTTAAAATGATTTATAAAACTCCTCATCCAATAAAAGTAAAACATTGTAAAAGTCATGGAAATTGATGAAAAGATATGGCAAATTTGGTCAAATATTTTTTTAGAGTGGAGGCTGCAAAGGTCACCCTTTATCGTGCATGAAAAGAAGTGTTGGCACATGTTTGCAAAATGCCGTTAAAGAAATTCATAAACTCTGATTCACTTTTGTAAACAATCTAACATGCTCCTATAAATGCAATATTGTTTCTATGCAACCCGATCTCATGAATGTGCGTATAAATAGTGCGCCAAATAAAAACGAAAACTCGTGGTATTGATACGCAAAAGTGGACTTTGGCGTGTATATGCTACGCGATGGGTAGGGTTAGGGTTGTGGGATAGATGCGTATCATATGCACGCCAACAAATTTCATATCATATGCACGCGAAAATTGCGTATTATATGCACGCCAAACACGCGCGTGTCATATATACGTCAAAGTCCATTTTTTCGTATTAATACCACGAGTTTTCATTGTTATTTTGGCGTGCTATTTATACGCATTTTCAGCGCAGCTGTTTATCAGGCTTGATCAGTAACGCATTTTATTATTGATCTTATTCTTATTCTAAGTGTTTAGCACATTTTAAATTTTAAATGTTCAAATTTATAAAATAACATCTGGAAGTATCAGAATTATGTAGCATTTACCATAAACTCTTTGTCATGCACACTTCGGACATTTTCCCAACCAACTAGGATTTTTTTAAGTTCTCATTATGGAGCACGTAATATTTGTCTGTTTTCATTTTATGAGAGATGCAAAACTGAAATAGCAGAGGGCAGTAGATGTAGCTATGAGTTAGCTTAGAAAGATAAATGTATGAATGTCATTTTGGGATATGCTGTATGTAAAGTTGAGTGGTGTTGATTGGGTCTGTGCAGCTTGGATGTATAGGTAGGAGACCGGGTATGGTTGTAACACTATTTGTTTCAGTATCTGTAACTCGCTGGATTTTTGAGCTAGAGTGCTCAAACTTTTATACAAAGCACCCACATTTGTTCACTACAAAAGGCACCAATTCAAACCTCTGCAAGAATATCACAGCCCTTAAAAGTTGATGTCAAATACATGGAGTGCCTTTGTTACAATCTACCCCACTGCCAGGGTAGGTTGTAACACATACTGGGGTAAGTTGTAACAGTTAGACAAAAGAAGCAAAAACAGCAGCCACCTCATAAAGTTTGCTTCAAAAACAGGTTTATTGAAACAATCTAAAAGAACAATACAAAACAATGTCGCACTTTCTACGAATGACCACATCTCCAATCCACTTTCTGTTCGATGCAGGAGTGTGTGTGTGTGTGTAAATTAGACTACTAGAACAAACCTCCTTAACAGTATTTATGCTTACTGAACACTCAATTCCAGTGTACCGAGGTAAAGAACATGTAGATCTAACAAAAAACTGTGTAAATTTGTGTGTGAGATTGTGTCTATGTATGAATTTTCTCAATCAGATTCACAATGGTGTCAAACCAATGTTTTTAACCCTAGAATGCAGCTTGATGGTTCCAAAAATTGCATAGGGCACATTTTACCCACACTTCCTTTGGCTTTGAGCTGCCAAAAAAGTTCCATATAGACAACATGAAATTTCTCAGTTCTATGTAAGGGAATGCTAAATTGTGTTACAACTTACCCCACCCCTGTCATCCAATGTTTAGTTAGCTGTATTAACATAACGGTTTGAAATTAGCAGTTTGAAAACGCATCACATTTAGCCTCAGAATCTACTATTTATTCTAATGTAAGTTATATGATTTAATCTACAACGGTTTAAGTACTAAGCAAAATATAGTTTTGGTAAAAAAAAAAACAGATTCTTACACCAAAATCAGTTTTTTCTTTATAAAATCTGCATATTTCTATTTACAGCCTCGACAACCGTTCATATAAGATCAGGGGGAAGTGGGTAATTAATGAAATTATCACAGGACTCCTAGCTTATCCCTCATAGGTGGAAATGGTGCTGTTACAACACTCCCAATGTTACAACCATACCCGGTCTACCCATAAATTAATTAGCACCCCTTCTGAATTATGAAACCCTCTTTAGTATAGGCTACCCCCTAACAAATCTATTCTGGATCTGCACTGGCTGTAGCACATTGGTGCAAATACTTAAGGTGTTCAGCACTTGACAGTCAAATCTTTCAGACCTTTATTTGTGAACCTGGTACTGACGCTTTGATATAATCTGAAAGTGAAAATATCAAAATGCAAACTATCTATAAAAACAGCAAAACATCATTTTATTTTTCTTTGTTTTTATTTTTGGGTGAATAGGAGCTGGACATAAAGGTAGGCTATACATGTAGCCACTATACAATTTATATAGCGCTTTTCTAGGGCTCAAAGCGCTTTACGGGCAACAGTAAACATAGGATCAAAACAATAAAAAAAAACATGTACATCAAACATCACACAAATTCAGAAAAATCTGAGTCAAACGCATAGGTCCGACTGAGAACATGGAACAGCCTATGTCTGACCCAAAATCCAAATGAAATTAGCCATAAAGATGATAGTCTAATCCGTTGTAAAGTGAGGGCATCCTTGTCACCCCTTGTCTCCCATTCCACAAAGCCAAGACGAGCAGGACTACAAACGGCAAACGGGAACACAGGACGACGTAGACAACCACCACACTAATATGAAATCCGCCCGTCAAAGATGCAGCCGCACGGTCCAAAGCAACTGCGCTGCAAACACCGTCAGGCAGGCAGGTGTCCGGCGGGCAGGGGGACAAAGCAGACCGCGAACACAAACGACAGTTTGTTGAGATCCAAGAATGCCATTTTTATGAGTGTGAGAAATCAAAGTAAAACAACGAGAGAAAATACAAAGTACAAAAAATACAAAATACAAAATACTTACAGCTCCGAGATGGAAGCCAGACGCGCTCAGCGCCCGCAGCATAATCACCGGAAGCTGTAATCACATGTTGAGCTGCAGTTTTGACTGACATCCAAAATAAAGCCTTTAAAGTTTTAGCCTATGTTCCTAAGTCGAACAGCAAATTGTCCAAAATTGTTAAACGTTGTTAATCATGGACCTTGATCTTGTGACGTTGCTGCATGAGAGATTATGAAAGAATATCTCAATATTCTTGCTTATTGGATTCCACAAGGTAATTTGACTAACAGTAACATTATTGGACCACTTGCCAAGGTGCTGTTGACCTTTCACCTGTGTTTGCTCTGACTAAGAGAGAAGTGCTGGAGTTGCATCTGTTTATCTCTGCTCTTGTGTCTGGCCAATAGTGCTTTGTCTGAGCATCATAAATGGATCATTCTTCAATTGGGGTGGCAAATGAGAGGAAGAATTTGTAAAAAAAAAATACTTGTTTGTTTTTTTCTAATAAAATATATTGCTATGCATTTAAAATTAGTTTAATATGCTATATCCATTGAAATGAAAGCTTAAGAACATTTAGATTTTTAATAATTTCAAACACTGGTGACACAGCCACTTATGTCTATGTCATTTTGAAGTAACACCACAGACGTAATATAACACCACAGACTTTATATTGCAAGTTACTATAGGCTCTGTGGTGTTACCAGAAAAGACAGTAACACCACAGACAAATCAGCCTAAATCCAGACTTTTCTAAAATGGAGGCTGCCATCATGATGATTTCAAGATCAGGGAACATTTAAATATCAATAAGTATGTATTTATCAAAACTTTGATTAAAATATGTCAGATCTGCAAGTTATCAACATAACACCACAGACACTAATAAAGTGCGACACATGAAATTGTCAGAAATTTAGCTACTTTTAAGAAAATTAATAAGAAAGAATGTACTCCCCATTCACCCCTCAGATCAACCAGCACCTGCAGTAACATTTACAGGTGCATCTCAATAAATTAGAATGTCTTGAAAAAGTTCATTTTTTCTAGTAAGTTATTTCAAAAAGTGAAACTTTCATATATTTTAGATTCATTACATGTAAAGTAAAATATTTCAAAAGTTTTTTTTGTTTTAATTTTGATGATTAGAGCTTACAGCTCATGAAAGTCAAAAATCAGTATCTCAAAATATTAGAATATTTACATTTGAGTTTCAATTAATGACCATCCCTACAGGGTATCTCTTGTTCTTTCAAACCACAATAATGGGGAAGACTACTGACTTGGTAATGGTCCAGAAGACAATCATTGACACCCTCCACAAAGAGGGTAATTCACAGAAGGTCATTACTGAAAGGGATGGCTGTTCACAGTGCTGTATCAAAGCATATTAAATGTAAAGTTGACTGGAAGGAAGAAATTGAGTAGGAAAAGGTGCACAAGCAACAGGGATGACCACAAGCTTGAGAATACTGTCAAGCAAAGCCGATTCAGACAATTGGGAGAGCTTCACAAGGAGTGGACTGAAGCTGGAGTCAGTGCATCAAGAGTCACCACGCTCAGACATCTTCAGGAAAAGGGCTACCAAGCCACTTCTGAAACACAAAACAACATCAGAAGCATCTTACCTGGGCTACGGAGAAAAAGAACTGGACTGTTGCTCAGTGGTCCAAAGTAATCTTTTCAGATAAAAGTAAATTTTGCATTTCATTTGGAAATCAAGGTCTGGAGTCTGAAGGAAGACTGGAGAGGCACAGAATCAAAGCTGCATGAAGTCCAGTGTGAAGTTTCCACAGTCAGTGATGATTTGGGGTGCCGTGACGTCTGCTGGTGTTGATCCATTGTGTTTTCTGAAATCCACAGTCAACACAGCCATCTACCAGGAAATTTTAGGTTATTCTGTTTCCTTTCTGCTGACAAGCTTTATGGAGATGATTTCATTTTCAGCAGGACTTGGCACCTGCCCACACTGCCAAATGTACCAAAAGCTGGTTCAATGACCATGGTGTTACTGTGCTTGATTGGCCAGCAAACTTGCCTGACCTGAACCCCATAGAGAATCTATGTGGTATTGTCAAGAGGAAGATGAGAGACACCAGACCCAACAATGCAGATGACCTGAAGGTCGCTATCAAAGCAACCTGGGCTTCCATTACACCTGAGCAGTGCCACAAACTGATCCCCTCCATGCCACGCTGAATTAAAGCAAAAGGAACCCCTACTAAGTATTGAGTACATATAGAGTAAATGAACATACTTTCCAGAGGGCCAACAATTCCCTAAAAAAATTTTTTATTGGTCTTATGAAGTATTCTAATTTGTTGAATTGGTGGGTTTTTGTTAAATGTGAGCATAAATCGTCACAATTAAAAGAACCAAAGACTTAAACTACTTCAGTCAGTGTGCATTGAATTTATTTAATATACAAGTTTCACAATTTGAGTTGAATTACTGAAATAAATGAACTTTTCCACGACATTCTAATTTATTGAGATGCACCTGTACACACAGGAAGGAGTCCAAATAGAATCCTCCCTTTTCTTAAAGCTGCTACATCCATTGTTGTAACACCACAGACATGAATTTGGGGGACACAACTTTTTTCTTAAATATAACAAAATATGTTGTTTTGTTTTTTTAACAATTTAATAAAATTGTACATGTTAAATAAAATCTATATTCACAATATAACCACTTTATTTGTGTTAAAAAATGTTATATTGTTGCAATTACATTCCATGATACGTCTCTGTGGTATGGTGGGAACATTCATATTTTGTTACAAATGCAATCTCTAAAACTCAATTAAATATGTATTTTAAAACAAAAAAAAATGTAGCTATTAACAGTGCACAAATTGTGTTCTCTATCGTATCGAGACTATAGGTATGTGTTCGACTTCATGCAGCGCCGCACGGACCTATCGCTAAGAGTAGCCGCTTGCAGTCGGGGGCGGAATTGAAAGCGGAGACGTGAAGTCGGACTCTTTCTGCTCCCGGTAGTGATGCTCTCGCGGTGTTTGGATACTCTTATCACAGATGAAGTGAATAACATGCAATATTTGTCAAATGCACGGACGTTTCAGAAATGTTTTCATGAGCAACAGAAACACTTTTTATATACTGCTTAATACAGGGCCATCTGTTCAAGAATAAAGTTCAACATAAACATATACTATTTAAATACCAATAAAGTGGGGGTATATTTGCTTTTATCAGTGTTTTTTTATTAAATGTGACTCAATATAACATTGTGACTATACAGTAAAAAAGCCTTTACTGTTCTAAAAACAGATTTGTGAGCAGTATTTTTTTAATGCAAAAATTATACAAAGGTTTGTACAAGCATATACAACTCACAACAAGTACAAAAACAAATAAACATTCATAAGAATATGTAAAGTTAAACAATTCATGCCAGGGGTAAAATTACAACAATTTAAAGTAACAAAAAGCTTCATAGGTCTTTCTTGCTTTTAATTTTATCTAATGTAGTACCATATTGTTTAATATCTTTTTTTAGTGGAAGTGAAAGTGACATGATATGTGGCCAAGTATGTGTGTGTGTGTGTGTGTGTGTGTGTGTGTGTGTGTGTGTGTGTGTTGGGCTGACCCAGAGCGAGCAGACATTAATTCAACACTAGGTGGCATATGCGTGCTGTAAACTGTGGGAACACATTTAAAAATTTCTGCATTCATCCACCTCATATTTTGGGAAATACTGAATTAAATTATTTAGATGCACTTTTTAAAAAAGAGATTCAGCATTTATTTAATATATTTAATTACAACACATAAAATATAGATTTAAAAACTATTGTCATATCAGTGAAAGCACAGTGTTTATTCAAAATCACAACCAAGCAGCTCAATCCTCATAGTGATGGACTTCTGCCATTGTTTTGGAATAATCCGGATGAATTTGGAAAATACTGGCGGGTAGATGTAGTTCTTTACTTGGCCATTGTTATCTGTGTTGCCTTGAAATGTCTGTGAAAATAAAAGAAACACTTTTTTCTCATTCTTAAGACACAAAACACTGTGGTTTTTCTACAGATGTGTGCATAAACGTGTTCTAATGCCAAAAAGCGAGACCGCTTACCTTTTGTTCATAATCCTCATCATCCGTGTACTTTGTCCATCTCTTGCCGTCTTCACTGTACTCCAGAGAATATGCTGTCACAAACATCTCATTGCCTAACGATTTAGCCCCCTGTGTTATAATTCCAGTTATCTTCTTTATATCCTTGAGTTCCATCTGGATCCATGGCTGAATGTCATTGTTCTGTAAATTGCAAACAGTTTATTGAGTCTTGAGGTTTGAAGTGGAGTAAATAACTTTAAGGGTTTCATTTATGAGGTATATCTTAGTTACCTTGGCTTGCCATGCATTGACGGTCCCATATTTATTTAAGCGTGCATACCAAGGATGCCACTGGCCAGAGTACCAACTGGAGGCCACAGAACTGGCAGTGATTTGAGCATCTTTAATGAGGCCACTTTCCATTCCCAATGGCACAGAGCAACCTGCCAGCACAATGAGGAGGATTAGTACAATTGAGCTGAAATTTATTGTGTCTTATAAGGCAGTATGAGAAAAATCTGTACAATTTTTGTCCATACCATCAAGCTCACAGCCATAGTACTCCAAACGGACAGTTGGGTAGTTGTAAGAATGTAAAGGATACAGCCTCACGTATCGACCAATCAGAGGTGGGAAAAATATATTCTCCTTCGTGTCATAAGCTTCGCTGTTTCCTTCAAAAGTCTGTTGGGCATTGGAAAACACAGTGCAGATCTTATGGACTGTTCACACAGAACGTTTTGATTTTGTTTAAAAATAATGAAAATTGAATGAAAAATCCCTAGGCATGTTTAAACAATTAATCTGATGCACTGTCTTGGCACAAAAAGACTTCAGTCTAGTGCAGTGCTTCTCAACGAACGTCCACACCAATGTTCAAATGGCCCCCAGCTCTAGTTTTGGATTCAAAACTTATTTTAATCAATGGGCACTTCTAGATTCTGTAAATTAAAGTAAAATAATTATAATTAAAATTAAAATAATACAATTTCAGGATATCATAAGTTTTAGTAGATGCATGTTTTCTTGTCTCTTAACCCTCTATGGTACGCATTATGGTCTAACCATGAAATATTTTTTAAAATAATTTTTTATTACATAAAATAGCTTCAATTATACAAATCAAAAGAGATTTTTGGGGGGTATTTAGGAAAACGTTGCCATATGGCAACAGTGTACCACAATGGAAAATGGCCAAAAAAGTCGTTTTTCTATTAAATTATGATTTTCTTTTCAAATTGAAATGCACATTTCTTTTAAATATTGATGCATTCTTTCTTAATATCTATCAAAATCTGCCATACACATACAGACACATATACACATGCACACACACACTCATTGTTACACTGTAAAAAATGACTGTGAATTTAACGGTAAAAGACTGTAAAAATACTACAGTAAAAACCTGTTAAATTGTTAACGGTAAGTTCCCCTATACGGTGAAAAACTGTAAATTGACATTCCCAGAATTCCCTGTGTTACACTTCAAATTTTTTTTTTTTTTTAAATAACTGTTTCTTCTAAATTTTTTCTTATCAGTTTTGTACGGTAGGGTTGTATGTTATATCTAATGTCGTTAAATGAATGTTTCTTGCATTATGTTTCATGTGTGTTACCATGATGGTGTTAATGTTTGTGTGAATGACACTGAGCACCTTCTATATATGTTAATATTTAAAAGCTGCTTGTGATGGGCTTTGGTTCATCATGTGACTTTCTCATCACCACCTGCTTTTGGTGGTTATCAGTGTATTGCAAAGGTACAAAACAGATTTCAGTACTTCAATAGGTTGGTATATTAACATTATATCAGTTATTGAATTTACGGTATTTAAATGTAATTTTAAGTTCAAACCTAAAATGTTGCTACCATATTTTTTTACGGTAAAATTCTGGCAACCACAGCTGCCGTTGTTTTTTACCGTAAATTTTAAAGATTTTTTTGCAGTGTACGGTCACTGAAGGCTAACTCATCCTCACTGTCATCACCGAGAGGAAGCGTGCCAATAGGAAGTGTGCCAACTCTGCACACTTCCTATTGCGCTTTCCATGAAATATTGCTGTATTCATTTTCTGAAAAGAATAAATAATTTTCTTATTCATACATAAATACAACAATACTACCATAAACACTTCAAATAAATGAATAATTGCAATCATATTATTGATGTTACTATCTATAAAAAATCCCAATGGGGAAATACATTACTTCAATTCCACTGTGGTACAGCATTGCCATATGGCAACATACCTATTTTTCCGTAGTGGTACAGTGTTGCCATGTGGCAACATTGAAATTTTCTCAATTTACAGTAAAACTATGTTGAAACAAGTAGAAATGAATTGTTGCCATATGGCAACTCCGTAGAGGGTTAAGGTTGTTTGTGATTTACTGAATAAGGATTAAGGATACAGATTTTTGAAAATATTTTTTACTTGCAATCTGTTCCCCAATTTTTTTTTGAGAGCTTGACATAACTAGTAAATGTAATGTATATTCATTATACAAATGCCCATGGTGTTAGATGAGTTTGTTACTTTGTATAAGGTCTAGAAATTACACTACATTATATAGGCAGTCTAGGTTTTCCAAGACTGTGGAAATCCTGGTTTGTCAAAGGAAGCAAACTGTTGTTGAGGAGGTACATTAAAATAATAAATATCTTGGTTTTTAGTTGTTTAGTTGTTTTAGCTTGAAGTTGTCTTAAGGCAAGTTTGCTGAGGCCCCCTGTTTGAGAACCATTGGTCTCTGCATGTTAACATATAAAACAACTCAAATGCGGTGCAGTGTAACGTTGTGAACAGACCCTTATGCCGAAATGTACATTCACTTTATAACCACACAGAAATAGTCACTTGCCTTTCTGACGGTATCACTGTCTCCCTTGTAGAAAATCCACTTCTTTTTGTCAGTGCTGTAGGAAATGGTGTAGTTCAGCACAAAATTATGTTTCAAGAATTGCTTGGCTCCCTGTGTGGCAACTTTACTAATCACTACTGGCCTCTGGAAGTCCACCTGGAATACAGGATACAGCCTCTTCAAGTAACTAGTCATTAGCATTTCTTTATTTATTGGCTAATTGTCTGCACACCATTATGAGTGGTTACCTGAATGTGCTGTCCTGTCTTTGTTGTACTCCATGCATTGTATTTCCCTGTATTATGTAGTCTGGCCAAATGAGGATACCATTGTCCTTAAAAACAGTTTTAAATGTGTTAATAATGTGACCCCGACTATGCTACATAAAAAAGCTATACTTTCAAATCCTACCTCTAGAGTCAGATGCTGATATGTGTTCATCTTTCACAGTTCCAGAGATGAGACCGAGAGGATGATCACAGACTGCAAAACAGACCAGGTAATATTTTAAGACCTGACAGAATCAATTGTTTTCCTGTAATATGATCAGCATGATAATTTACTGTATGTGATACCGTTATCTAACACAAGGAATAACGTCTGCATTCCCCTTTGCTGTGAAAGTCCAACTTCAGACTCCAGTTGCCAGAGACCAGGCTTTGAA
Source organism: Tor tambroides (assembly GCA_021397915.2). Classification (NCBI taxonomy): domain Eukaryota; kingdom Metazoa; phylum Chordata; class Actinopteri; order Cypriniformes; family Cyprinidae; genus Tor; species Tor tambroides. Next base: position 76,012 of record JAFVLL020015303.1, read on the forward strand.
GGCAACATTTCCAGTGTGGCAAATCCACCTAAATGATGGGATCTGAGTGTGAATGGCCTTTCTAGATCATCTAGGTAAGCAAGTATCCTCTAACACCACTACAAACCTGGTAAAAGTGGGTAAACACCCTGACGGTGGTCATTTAATTCCTTATTTATGAATGTTTGACCATGGAAATGGACACTGTGGAGGTCTTTGGGAGAGCCCATGTTGATCAGATGCCACTTCGCTAGCTGATTTGTGTACATTCGTAGTCCTTTGAGACTGTAGATAATACCATTGATAGCTGACAAAAAAAAAAAAAAAACGTGTTTCAATACGTGCTCCAATTTATTTAGTTTTAATCCAATGATAATGACTGTGCTATAAATACTCTTATTATAATTAAAATAATGGAGGTAAAAAAAAAAAAGCTGAAGATAAACAGTTTTCTTACCGTCAAACTTTAAATTATTTTTAAAATTTGGATCCATGACTGCTCGTTTGTTTTTCCTTTCAATCCTCTCCCGATTCTCCTCGTAGTACCAGCTCTTATTCTCATCAAACGTCATAAAGAGCAGGACAAACTCTCTTCTGTCCAGAGGCTTTTTATCCAGTGTCCCCTTCCTGCACACCAGAAGTGGTCCAATCAGCCCAGAGTTTATATCTCTCTCCTACGCAAGAAAGTAATTCAATCGTAATTGAAAATTAATAATAGTTATTTGACACTAGTTTTTATTCAAATTAACTAACAGTACATTTATTACATGGACAGCCCTCATGGAGCAATCTTTAGTTAAGTGGAAAATTAAGAAGCATTTATGCTTACAGGATTCACTGCAGAGTAGTAAGTCCATGTTCGACAGTCAGATTCATTATTTTGAGGTCCAGATTTGGAATTTATAGTCCACATGTAGATAAAGGTGCTGTTGGGTTGTACGGCATCATCCTGTTTGTACCAGTACGGAGACTGATCATCGTAACTCAGGCCTTCCATTTGTTTTAAGTACTTAACTCCATTTGCATGCAAAGAGTATGGACGGCGGGCAAGGTTCCTGAAAAATACCTGGCACAAAAAACAGGAATGTAATTGTTTATGTTTTTTTTTTCATATGACTTGTTTCTAATTTTCATTTGTGCACAAGCATGTTCACATATCAGTAGTCTACCATAACAGTCTGATCGACTTCAGCTTTAATGACCGGACCCAGAATTCCCAGGTGTTCATCCATTTCCCCTCGTATATCTCGGATACTAAATGTGCTGTCCAGGTACTTTCTGAATACCGCTTTTTTGAAAGATGTGGGTCTCTCGTTTTGAGATGATTTATCAAGCCTCCTTTGCAAACATAAAAGTGATTTCACAAATGAGTTATACTCTTTTAGATTCATATATTCATGCTTTTTGTTTCTAGAAATGCAAAATTTGGATTATTTGAAATATATGATGCCAACAGTACCTCTGCCCATAACCAGCATAATCCCATTCTTCCTCTTCAACTGAGATGAAAAAAGTTCTGGTATCCTTGTCTCCAGCAATTTTTAAGAAATGCTGGGATGTTGCATCAAGCACTGGGCTTTGAACATCTGCTGCTTTGCTATAAGGGTCTTTGTACTCTACATATTCATATTCTTCATGGTTATCAACCATACTATCAAAATCTTCACTCTGCTCATGTTTTGGAACATATAACTCATAATCATTGAAATCGCGTCTTGGTACTCCTATGACGATGGATTTCCCCATCAGGTCGTCCTCACTAGAGATAGGCCTGCTTCCCCTTGGGATCAACCCAGAAGGTCCAAAACCTCTTGGAGAAAAACCCTTTGGAGAAACATCAGAAGGTGGCTGTGGCTTATACTCTTTCCTTTTCTTCGTCTTCATGCCATATCCCTTTCTCGGCTTTATCCTCTGGTGAACTACTTTTTTTTTCTTTTCAGTTTTTGGTTTATTTGAATTTGCTGCAGACTTGTCTGAGATGTATTTGTTCATGTGATCTGGGATTTCCATAGGAACCAGTTCATGTTTGCCTTCATAACCCCAGTGCTCTTCTTTTGGATCGAGATGAGATGTGAGTATGGCCTCGCTGTGATTGTTCTTCAGATAGATGACTACTTCCTCTTCACTTTCACTTTCTGAGCCATTTTTCGTGGATGAAACATTGAAAGGGCCAAGAGAAAAGGACGTATTCTCCATACTGTCTGAAGAAAAGAGTTCTGATGCATTTCTCAAAATTTCACTGTGAGATTGCATTGTAACATTAGTGGGTGTTGTGCTGTTCTCTGTTATTTCAGATTCAAGGTCGAGACTGAAATCAATCAAAGTTGCATTTGAAGATTCAGACTCGTTGCTTTGCAAAGTGTTGTTTCTCAAAGGCGAAGACAAACTGAGATTAAAAATGCTCTCAGTTTCAGAATTTATCTGCGAAAACATCTCACTGGTGTAATTCACCTTTGTGCTGTTGAGTTCTTGAATCCTTGTTGTGTTTTCAGTTAATTCACCAATCTCCTCTGGTGTGTCCATTGGTGAGGCATTATGTTCTACTGCAGTCTTATAATCTGTTGAAACTTCCAAGGGAGGATCACCATCCAGAAGCACAAAATCCTCCTCAGCTTGTGTCTCTGGGCTGTTGGAGAGAAAATCAGGACTAGGCACATGGTATTTGAAGACGTGACCCGAACTATTACGGTCACCATCCGCTAAGTCAGTGTTATTTTTAGTGTTTGCCTCTTCTTGAATTACTGTTTTGTTTACTAAGGTTTGGTTTGAAAGCAAGAGGTTTGATTCAGAAGAATTTAGAGATGGACTGTCATCTTCCATGGTAATGTTTCTGTCATCAACTGGAGCATCAGATGAAGTGATACTGGTATTAGTGGGGAAAATGTGTGTTTCATGCATTGTGTGGGTGATGTTGGTTTCAGTTATTGGAGAATGAGTAGTACTCACAGAGACACTGTCTGCCTCTAATGATGAACTGACGTTTTCTATATGAGTAGTATAAGCAGAGACATTGTCTGTCTCTAATGACGAACTGATGTTTTCTACTATGTTGGTATTTATTTCAATATCCAGAGTAACATTTGTGGAGACACTTTCCATTTCATTCACTGGCTTTGTCGGTGCACTGCGGACCTTTCTTTCTACAACTGGAAAATGTGAGATAATACTGTCCGTGTCATTGTTTGACATGACCTCTGGTTTGGAATCAAAAATGCTTGTCATGTCTAGCAATGCCTCTTCTGTGCTTTCAATCAAGACTTTATTTGAAGATTGTCTCTTGTCCAAACCAACCTCCTCAGTTGATAAACCATGAATCTGATTGAAAGATCCGAATGTAGCATTGTGTGATTTGTCCAACTCGTCGCTTGGGGCCAGGCTTTTTGTCTCAACAGTTGGCAATAAACCATCGTCAAAATCTAGTATCGAAAGGTCAATTTGCTCAACGTCATCTTTAAAGTTTTTGAACGTCCTCAAGCCAAATTCTTCTGCATAGATTTCAGTGTCCTCATCAGCCTCAATAGGTTTTATTTGTTTTGGTTCCTCTTTTTTAATTTCACTGATGGACGCAGGTTTCCATACAGTGAATTTTTCTGGTTCATAATCATATTCCATTACATAATCTCTGAAGCATTCAAGGTCCTTGAATTTCACCCTCATCCCTTTAGTGGAATCATGAGAGTTCAGTGATGCTAAAAGCCAAATACCTAAAGTGAAGAATTCAAGAAGTTTAAATTCATAGTTTTTTAAAATGTATTTCTTTGTGTAGTCAGTAAAAATGTCTTAAAATTAAATTAAATCCATTATAAGTCATTTGGATACTCACCTATATTAAGCATGTTCATAGTGATAGTTTCACCAGTCATTGGAAATAGACTGAGCATATCCTCCTCTCTGTTTTTTAGCTCAAATGTATGGCCATAAAAAGTGGCAGTCTGGATGTAATCTTGTTCGCCAACACTTGATACATGCCAGGTCACGATTTCACCATTACAAAATCCCAATTCTTGGCCACTTTCATATACATAGCCATTGATTGCTGTAAAAGTTGATGCAATAAATACATGTACCAAATATGAATCAACAACACAACACCGATATCATAAATATCAGAAAATCACTCACTGTGCATAACGTTGGATTTGTAAAACTCTGGATCATCTCTTTTAACTCTTTTGGGGTCACTGCAGTATGTGTTAATGTTCTCATCGTGGTACCAGCTCTTGTTCTCATCAAAGACGGTAAACATTGCATGCTGTTCTTTGTCTGCTTTCAGCTAAAAAAGAGAATTGCTTTCAGTTTCCAAATCCAAGTGACCTGCTTTGCTATTATAGGTAGCATGTAAACCATCATACAATCAAACTTCATGATAGAGTTATTCAAAACACTCTACAGAAGTGGCAACTCCATTAAGTGTTACTCACATTTCGATGTTGGCTTGTCACTAAGCTAAAATTGTGAAACTTTAAGCACAAAAAATACATATACTACTCAAATATTGGTTGAAATAGCATTTATAGATGTGTGAAAAACATTTTTAATTCAGTAATGTAAATCAAAATAGATTCATGTAGCTGTATTTATCATTTCTGCTGTGCTGGATTTGATTTTCCTCAGTTTTGTCTTATCTGTGAAGAATACATACAATGCTGCCCTATATTTTGTGCAAAAAAGGTAGCATATATAAGGCACAACTTTGCTGCCTACTGTTTGGAACAGCCTTCCAATAGAGGGTGTTTCAGTGCCTTACACAGTGATATTGTATAGAAATGATTCATTGGTTTCATTTCAACCATTTGAGTCATTTGACTCTGACGCAGTGGCCTAATATATTGCAAATGGAAAGCAGTTACCTGGATATTCTTTTTGTTGAGGGACTGGCTCTTACAGATGAGAAGAGGACCCACAAGACCAGAGGCAATGTCTCGAGGAGTGTCCACTGCACTGTGATACATCCTGGTCAGACATCTGGGGTCACTGTCCGTTGGTGTATCTTCCTCAGACACACTCCATGTATATGTATAAATCTCACCTGGTTGAATACCGTGTGTCTGGTTCCCTTTCAGATGAACAGCAATTTTATGTAAATACATTTTCTCATATCAGTCATGCTTACTTTTTGCATTTTATGATTTTACAGGTATCTTTTCATTGATAAAGAACTTTAGAGATTAGGGCTGCATGATATTGGAAAAAAAACTGAGATTGTGTTATTTTGTATTTTACTGGGATCTATATTGTATATGTTGGGATACATCAGTTTAAATTTTTTGTGTTTTCTGATTATCAAATCACAAAGACTTTGATTTTTAATAAATATGCATTGTTTCAGAGTGAAGCATTTACTTGAGTGCAGCTCATAACAGTTTGTTTTCAGTGTATCAGAGCATCTTGAGTCACAGTAAGCGAAACAAACCGCTTTGAGATGCTGAAACAAACACCAGATCATGAGCACAGTACAACGCTTCTGAAGAATGCAACACGTGTATTGCAGCCTTCGTGACTTGATGATTTGATCACACTAAGCCATCTTGTGACTTCAGTTTTATTCCAATACATCGTGCAGCCCTACATTAGAGATGTCAGCACATATATCTTCTCATAATGTTGTCTGCTGATTTAAATAAAGATGCATATATGAATTGTATAGAGTGTAGAATCGGTGAATATGATATCAAACAAACCTCCTGCAGGATAACTGGCTCCTTCTGCTGCTTTATCAATGGTCAGTCCATGAGGATAGATACTGTACGGACGTGATGCTTTGTTTTTAAAGACAATCTATAGAAACGACATCACAATCATCATGCATCCTGACCAGAATCATTAAATATGTTCTTAACCCAAAAATAAAATAAAATAGCAATGATTAGAGTTGTGATTATGTGAGAAGCTTTATACCTTTATGACATCTCTGATTTGAGCTCTTATCACTGGCCCGAGAATCCCAAGCTCTTTCTTTCTCTGCTTGTCTTCCGCTCTTTCTTTAAACGTGCCATCTTTATACTGAGTAAATACTGCTTTTTTGTATTTTTTACCTATTCGCTGAGGCCCCTGCTTTAAATATTTTGATCGGAAATCCCTGAGTGGATAAAAGTGAGATAAAACATTAGAACGGAGCTCACACAAAGGCATGTCCTATTGATGAATCACGATGCACATACCCATCCATGTTTTCTGGCATATTTGGAGCATAATCCCAGATGATCTCTTCTGCTGCTATGTAGTAGGTCCACTCTTGGCTTTCTTGTTTCTGTTGGATGGTAAGCCGTCTTTTTGGTGCTGTGTGCTCATCACACGTCTTGATATTTAGGTATCCATGTAAACCAGCTGCAAATATGACATCAACATATGACAATGTAATCATTTTTATAAAGTGCACACTGTCAGTATTAACAGTGATTCTACAAAGCTATGAAGTAGAGGCTGTATATGATGATGTTTTAAATGAATAATTCATGAAATCTTGTGGTTTCTCTGGCAGTTTTTACCTTCCAAGTGCCTGCTAATGTGAGAGGAAATAAGCCAGCGGCCGGGGTGGATACCAGTCATACTGGCACTAGTGGCAGTTCCACTAATGATGCCAACAGATGAGGTTTTGTGGCCATCATGCAGCAGGACTTGGCCATTGAAGTGTACAGAGAAAAGCTCTGGCTCAGAGCTCATTCCCAGCAGGTGCCAGCTGACTTTGGAGTGGGCACAGATGTCCAGTTCTGGAGGATGACAAGGAGGAGTTTTACACCTCAGTAGATTTGCAGAAATGATATGGTATGTGTGAAAAATATCAAACCAACCTGGTACAGAGCCATTTGTGTAGCCATTTATAGTGTATTTGACATTGTGTGCCTGTTCAGGGCCTCTGGTGCTGTACCAGCTCTTGTTCTCATCAAACACTCCAAACAACAGCACAGCCTCCTGATGGAAATGAATCTGATTTCCGGAGCCGTCTAGGGTGCCTGTGGGACAAAGACACATTAATCGTCTAGACAAACAGAGCTGTTTATAGTTGCGTAATTTGATCTGCAAGGATTCACAGGCAAAGAAATGAGAATTGGAAAAAAAAATTTTAACAAGCTGTAAAAATTTATCTGTGGGGTATATTGAGCTAAAACTTCACATATACGCTCTGGGGACATCAGAGACTTATTTTACATCTTGGAAAAAGGGTCATAATAGGTCCCCTTTAAAGTTGTCCAAATGAAGTTCTTAGCAATGCATATTACTAATCAAAAATTAAGTTTTGATATATTTACGGTAGGAAATCTACAAAATATCTTAATTGAACATGATCTTTACTTAATGTCCTACTGATTTTTAGCATAAAAGAAAAATCAATCATTTTGACCCATACAATGTATTTTTGGCTATTGCTACAAATATACCCCAGCGACTTAAGACTGGTTTTGTGGTCCAAGGTCACAAATGTCATAATAAACATCACATTGTAAATCCAGGATCTTGTTTCTGCCTCACATACCTTTCTTGCAGATCAGCATTGTGCCTATTAACCCTGTATTGTAGTCCTTGACTATGTCAAAGTGGGAAAGGTATGTGTAGGTGATGCATGGGGGGTCCGCAGCCGTAGGGGTCACCTCAGACGTCACCTCCCATTGGTATGTGTGCTCTTTGCCAGGTAAAATTACGTCATCTTCTTTCTCATAGAGTGACGTGTTGTCAAAGTATAAAGATCCTAATGGGAACATTAGCAGTGTGAGAAGGATGCAGCTTCAGATGGTGTTTATTACAATGAAACCAACATCCATTTATCTTGGGGGGAAAAAAAAAGATTTTGCGTTTAGAAAAAAAATGAGGATAGTGTATCTGTAAATATTTATCAGAGACTCGCTGCTTTGGACTTAGGTACAGCCTGTGGTTAATTTGTATCTTGGGTTAACATTTCCAAAGAAATCAAACACAGATGTTTGTGTTGCGCAAAGTGTTTACTCAGCTAAATGATGAGCACTAAAATAATCCATAATGTCCTCTAAACAACATTCCTCTAGAAATGTATCTGCCTGTTATTTCATAGCACTATTCATAGTCTGTTTTTTTACTTTGTTACTAGTGTATGTTACAACGCTCTTGCGTCACTCATACTGTTACCACAATTACATCAGAACACACACCCTCTGACTGCTTCCCGTAAGCAATGCCATGTGGGTGGATGCTGCAGGGATGATCTGCCATGTTTTTGAACGTGACAATGATCGTGTCGCCCTCTTGTCCTCGCAATGTCGGCCCAAGTAACCCTAGAACATTAGTTTCGAATAATCATGATTTAAAAGTTAATGTAATAGTAATGTAAATGACTAATGCATAATGATTTATGGATTTTAATGTTGAAACAAAGATGTCATCTTTGGTATTCAAAATACCTGAGGACAAGGGATGTGTTTTAGCTTGTGTGAATCCCTCATTGTACTCCCTGTATACGACCTTTTTATATGATGGTCCAGTCCTGGAATACAACAACAACCATCAATAAATACATCTCTTACATGAGTAAAAAAAACAAACAAAAAAACACAACAACTCCCATTTGTGTGAAAATGCAGTTTTATTTTAGTATCATAGAAATACTGTTATTATATTTTCCATTTTCCTTTTAATTTCCCTTGTAATTTAAAGTTTTAGTAATTTAGTTGTTTTTTGTCATTTTTAAAAAAGTTGATATAATTTTATTAATTATTAACTCAGTTTTAGTTTTCATTATTTTAGTACATTAAGTTAAACTAAATGCAAATGAGAAATGTTACCTCGGCAACTAGCCAAAATAAAATAAGTTTTAAGATTTTAAATATTTTATTTCAGTTAACTTTATTTTATTTAAAGAAACAAAAATGTTTTTTTTTGTTTTGGTTTCAATTTACTATAATTACCGTGGTGAAATATTTATATATTTTCAATAAAGTCTTAATAATTGGTCTTAGATATACTATATATTATTTTAACAAACCTTACAGTAGTTTCTTGATGCTGGTTTAACATTTTGTTTTATTTGGGGTTACTTGTATTTCATATAAAATATCTTTGTCACATGTCCTCATGTTTCCTTACTCATGAAATTGATTAAATTTAAAATATTTTCTTTGAATGCTATTTCTTGTCAGATAATAAACTGTTTTAGTGCAGATATGTAATTATTTGTTACATTTTTACAATAGTGAATGACTTTATCTGTGATATACAAGAACCAAACAAGCAAAAGGCAAACAATCAAACTGAATCAATTTAAACCCTAACAAATAATGATCTTTTTCATACCTTTGCTGTCCAGCAGATGTGTAGTCCCAGTTAATATTAACAGCTGCAATGTAATAGCGTCTCTCCACAGCTGTGGCACAATTACATAGGAATGCCAGAAGGGCCAAACCGTAAGGGGCCCCTGGCCAGGAGCAGAGTTTCATATCTGACAATGAAACTCCAGGTAGAACGGTCTGTTCCAGAGTGCAGGGAAATCTGAACTTTCAGAGAAATGGCAATGAGCTTTATCTCCCCCCACCTCCCTGTTGCACATATGTTTAAACACCGTGTTCGAGGGAAGTACACTATCATTATCAAAAAAAAAACTGAAACTTCTTGTATTTGTTTAGTCATTAGTACTCTGAGGCTTTTTGAACATGTAAAACCTTTTCATTATTGTGAGCAAATATTTCGTTTACAAGAATGGAAAACACCAAGTTACCATATTTACATATTTGCCAGTTCAATCCTTTCCATTGGAAACAAATGCTAGTTAGTGTCATAATGCAGCCAACTTAACTGCTATCTGCACAAAATGAAGAGGTTCTTCACCATGTTTTACCAAGATCAATGTATCCTAAGTGTTATTCTATTACTATAAATGTGATTATCATGAAATCTGAATTAAATGAATATGGGTTTCAGTTTGTAAGAAATGTCCCCATTACACTTTTCTGCTCCAGACAGAAATATCATTATAAAGATTTACTCATAATCCCAGTGATTTCCTTTGAATAGTTTCTTCATACATTGCTTGTTTACAGTTTGTGTGAGTAAAAGTCTGTGCATTTGAAGATTAAACAGGTACAGTCTGGACCTTGTTTAACGTATACCTCCACCATAGCTATAGACCACCCGTCATATAATAAATAAATAAAACAATATTTGTTATTACAAACTGAGATTTATGTAATATTGCACATGACTTATGACCACATTTCCCTTAGAAGTGTCTGTTGGGCAAAGACTTGGAATTTCCTAACAAACCATCCTCATAGCACTTTCCAGACAGATGCCGAGAAACAAAGTCCAGACAAGTATAGAAAACACGTTAAAACAATAAAATGAACATTAAACATTACATACTGTACAACATTAAACATACTTTAAAATATAAAACATTCAGCATGCGTTTAACTGAGTGTAAGTGACTGGAAAATGTTTACAACAGCTCATTCATTGTCATTTGAAAAGAAAGCACTCAATTATTCAGTCATACATAAGCATGTACTTAAAAATACTATATTTACAACCAGGGATTGAAATGAACTTTTTCACTCACCACCATTTGGCTACTCATTTTTTAAGTTACCGGCCATTCATAACTTCTACTAGCCAAAAAAAGGGGAAATAAACCAACAGCTTGAGGCTCTCTACACTGGACGTGACAAAGCGACTGTTGCAAATCATTTTGTGTCAGTACTAGGGGTGTGCGATATTGACAAAAAAAAAGAAAAGAAAAATATCTCAGTATTTTCTGGGATTGTATCGATAAAGATAATTAGACAATATTTTGCTGAGTGTGTTATTGTGCTGATATCTTAAGGACTACTGTGGACAGCTGACTCCTAAAGTTTTTGATATTCTTGAGTCAAATTCTTACATTTAATCAGTCACATTTATACATTTATTCATTTATACAATACATTTAGGCTGTTACTAAACAAATTAAATCAGTATCAAGAAAATTCATCTTTACAGAAGATGCATCTGAAGTGGCATTTAGATGTATTTACACATGTTAATGCAGCTTAGAGGGACATGGAATGCTTTAACCTGCAGTTACAAATGCATAAATAATGTTTTGATATTTTAAACATGAAATGTTGAATACTGATATTTGAAATTATTTTAAAAATGAAAAGATACTTTAAATGTGAAATTAAAACCGCCAGCAGGTGGCAGCAAGTCACTGAGTCGTTGCGATTGACGAAATAACGAGGAGAGCGCACCTGCCCTGATTTAATCTCGATCCATTTTTAACAAGGGAGAACGGTTGATTCATTCAGGAACAAAACACCATCATGTTGCTCAGAGACGCAAAACAGCGCTGTGGCTGTGTTTGGAATGTTTTTTGTTGGCGAAATAGAGCAAAAACAGCCAATATGGTGTCTAAAACGTAAGTCTCTTGATATTAACTTATTGTTTATTGAACTGTTGTATAAAATCAATATCACATTTGTAACCTGATTTTTTAAGAAAAAACGGCACTCTTTGTGTGACCTTAACTATATGAATGGATATAAATATATACAATTTCTGCCCCCTTATCTTGAATTATGTGATTATTTTGAATGCATATAATAGACTGAATCATACAGTGAAAGAACGCACTTTACATGTGCACGCGCACTAATTTAGTCTATGAACCAGACTTGATCACGTGGTGTATGCGTGGTGTACTCTGTAGGTGTGTTTTGTTTGTTTTTTGCAATATATACTTGATAATGTCATGCTGTCTCATGAGTTCAGTGCTATACCTGCGCAGCTTGCATGAACTTCCCCAAGACATTAATGAGTGAACATAACTTACGAAAAGTGATATGACAGCGTTACCCGCCACAGCTGATTTTTACCCGCATTTGGCGGGTGTTAATTTCAAACCCTGTTTACAACCCTAAAGTATATATAAAAAATATGCTTAAATCTTGAAGGCTAACTTTACACTGTTTGTTCTTCTGCACACATTCAAACAGTTTATTCCTTATCCAACAGACAACAAACAAATAGTTGCGACTTTTACATTCAGTTTTATATTGATTCCTACATATAGACTAGCTCTGCGCCTGCGGGGAAATATACTATTCAGTCTGTGACTAAGGGTTAATATTCGTTAGCCAGCCACGCCTTCACCTTTGAAATACTACCAATGAACGTCAGTATTATCTAATTAATATTAATGAGCAAAGCGTGTTGCCCTGCAACGCTGCAACCAAACGATGACGTAGCTTCATTATACGCATGCGCAAAGATGCGGAAGCCGCCGTGGGCAGGTTGTTAGTTCGAGTGAGAACATATGGGTAGGTAAATAAAGCACCGAATATGAATTTATTTGCGCTTTATCACCACTTTCGCATTACAATAGATACTTTGTGAATATTCTGTCTTTGAACTGGATTATGCACTTCTTTTTTTATAGCATCGGAACATCATAATAATCACGCTGAATTCCACAATTATTGTGATGAACCACACCACTGTAAATCTTATAATCATTTTGCTTTCTAGTGTATTTAGTGGTTGCAAATTATTTAGCATCAGTGTTTCTTTTACATTCAGAATGTATTTAGACTATTTCTGTCATTTCTTTTTCATCTATGCATTTTGTAGTTTGATGTTTAAACAGTGCTGTACTAAAAGATGTAATATTTAAAGCATAATATTTAAAACAATGTCACTGCCTTCACAAAAGACAGAATGTTCCTTCATTTCTGAACTGTCTGTAAACACTGAAACACAATAGTCATCCCACATTCCATGACTTCATGTCTGCATGTTTTGTTGGATGGCTCATCATTTGTGCTTGTGAATCATGTTGAAAACAGAGCGCTGGATACAGAAGGTGGCACGTCTTGACAAAGTGACATTTGAGGAGTGAAAGTGCTGGAGAGACCAATTTATTGTTTGATTTCTTATTTCGTGAAAGCATTTTTTATTGGTGCTTCTGTGTTGTGATTATTATGATTGTCTGATGTTTTCTCAGTGATCCTGTTCGTTCTCCTATGAAGAGCTCACGTTTTCCATAATGGCCCCATCCTCCTCCTCTTCTTCTTTATGCCGTTGCGGCTGTCCTTGTTCACGTCTGTGCTCAAGATCTTCAGTCTACACTTTGGTTCTGGGTCTGGGTTTTGTCACCTTGGGAACCAGTCGCATCCTATTACTAAAATTCTCGGCCAATGAAGGTAACACCACCACAGAGCAACTTGATGTATATGATTCCTTACCACCAATAGTTTACTCTTTACAATGTGCATTTTAAATACTGTTGAAACTAATTTTTTCTTACCTACAGAAAACAAATATGACTTTCTTCCTGCATCAGTGAATTTAATGGCAGAGGCCATCAAACTAGTTTTTTGTTTAGTGATGTCAGTACGAGTGGTTATTCGAGGTGAGTCAGATTCACTGTCCCAAAATTACTTTCTCAAACCATACTCATTAACATACTAGTGAATACAGTCTGTTGAATTGTGATATATATTGGAATTTCAGCTTACAGTACATGTTATTTGTTATTGGATTACAACCATTGCTTTTGTTTTCCAGAGGGCCGCTCTTATAAAGATTTGGGGTGTTCATCTGGTGCCTCTTTTATCAGCTACCTGAAATGGTCCGTTCCCGCATTCCTCTACTTCCTTGATAACCTCATAATCTTCTATGTGATGACCTATCTGCAACCTGTAAGTTGAATTATTAAAAGTTTATAATTATGGATAAATATTAGTGGGAAACTATCTCTTTACATTAACCATATATATATATATATATATATATATATATATATATATACAGGTGAATCTCAATAAATTAGAATGTCGTGAAAAAGTTCATATTTTCTTGTAAGTTATTTCAAAAAGTGAAACTTTCATATATTTTAGATTCATTGCATGTAAAGTAAAACATTTCAAAAGTTTTTTTGTTTTAATTTTGATGATTAGAGCTTACAGCTCATGAAAGTCAATAATCCAGAATCTCAAAATATTAGAATATTTACATTTGAGTTTCATTAAACGACGATCCCTACAGCATAAAATCAGAGTATCTCTTGTTCTTTGAAACCACAATAATGGGGAAGACTGCTGACAATCAAAGACAATCATTGACACCCTCCACAAAGAGGGTAAGTGACAGAAGATTATTACTGAAAGGGGTGGCTATTCACAGAGTGCTGTATCAAAGCATATTAAATGCAAAGTTGACTGGAAGGAAGAAACTGGGTAGGAAAATGTGCACAAGCAACAGGGATGACAGCAAGCTTGAGAATACTGTCAAGCAAAGACGATTCACACTTGGGAGAGCTTCACATGGAGTGGACTGAAGCTGGATTCAGTGCACCAAGAGTCACCACGCTCAGACGTCTTCAGGAAAAGGGCTACCAAGCCACTTCTGAAACAGAAACAACATCAGAAGCATCTTACCTGGGCTAAGGAGAAAAATAACTGGACTGTTACTCAGTGGTCCAAGGTCCTCTTTTCAGATAAAAGTAAATTTTGCATTTCATTTGGAAATCAAGGTCTGGAGTCTGGAGGAAGACTGGAGAGGCACAGAATCCAAGCTGCTTGAAGTCCAGTTTGAAGTTTCCGAAGTCAGTGATGATTTGGGGTGCCGTGACGTCTGCTGGTGTTGGTCCATTGTGTTTTATCAAGTCCAAAGTCAATACAGCCTTCTACCAGGAGATTTTGGAGCACTTTATGCTTCCATCTGCTGACAAGCTTTATGGAGATGCTGATTTCCTTTTCCAGCAGGACTTTAGCACCTGCCCACAGTGCCAAAAGCACCAAAAGTTGGTTAAATGACCATGGTGTTGGTGTGCTTGACTGGCCAGTAAACTCACCAGACCTGAACCCCATAGAGAATCTGTGGGGTATTGTCAAGTGGAAAATGAGAAACAAGAGACCAAAAAATGCAGATGAGCTGAAGGCCACTATCAAAGAAACCTGGGCTTCCATACCAACTCAGCAGTGCCACAAACTGATCACCTCCATGCCACGCCAAATTGAGGCAGTAATTAAAGCAAAAGGAGCCCCTACCAAGTATTGAGTACATATACAGTAAATGAACATACTTTCCAGAAGGCCAACAATTCACTAAAAATGTTTTTTTATTGGTCTTATGAAGTATTCTAATTTGTTGAGATAGTGAATTAGTGGGTTTTTGTTAAATGTGAGCCTAAATCATCACAATTAAAAGAACCAAAGACTTAAACTACTTCAGTCTGTGTGCATTGAATTTATTTAATACACAAGTTTCACAATTTGAGTTGAATTACTGAAATAAATGAACTTTTCCATGACATTCTAATTTATTGAGATGCACCTGTAATGTGTGTGTATATGTATATATGTATATGTACGAGTAAACAAATGTATAAATAGATGTATTTATAAGCTTTCAATGAATTGGGATCTGCAAGATTGTATTTTGCATTTGTTTGATTAAAAATACAGTGAAATATTATTACAATTTAAAATAACAGGTTTATTTATTTCTGTAATGGCAAAACAAAGCTGAATTTTCAGCAACCATTATAGTCTTCAGTGTCACATGATCATTCACAAATCATTCTAATATGCTGATTTGGTGCTCAATGTTAATAATAATTTTTTTAAAAAGTTGTGCAGCTTAATATTTTTTTGGAAATCATCATAAATTCTTCGATGAATAGAAAGTTAATTTATTTGAAATAGATGTCTTTTGTAACATTAAATGCATTTATCACTTCTGATCAACTTTCAGAGTAAAATCATTAATTTACTTCAAAGAAAACATTTTTTTGACCCCAAACTTATGAATGATAACAACATTCATATTTTTCTCATGTTTTAATAGGCCATGGCAGTTATGTTTTCCAACATTGTAATTTTTACAACAGCCATTCTCTTCCGTATTGTTCTGAAGTAAGTACCGTCATTTCTTGATAACTGTATTTTTTTTTTTTATCTGTTACTGACTTTCCATCTTTTGACCTGCAGGAGGCGCCTGTCTTGGGTGCAGTGGGCATCTTTGATCATTTTGTTCCTGTCTGTTGTGTCGTTGACGACTGGCAGTGGTGACCAGCATGCCATTGCTGTACATGGCATCCACCCAGCCCACATTTCCACCCCTTCCAACAGCTGCCTAAAATACGCCCATCCCGAGCCAGAGCATCAGAACTATAATGAAACATACTGGAAACGTGAGCTGTGGGACAGCCAGCTCATCCACAAGCTGAACAGCTTCGGCCTGGGTTACGTCCTGCTGCTGCTGCAATGCTTCATCTCTGCACTGGCCAACATCTACAATGAGAAGATCCTCAAGGAGGGGGAGCAGCTGGTGGAGAGCATCTTCATCCAGAACAGCAAGCTGTACATATTTGGTTTGATCTTCAACAGCCTCACGCTGCTTCTGCTCTCTGACTACCGTGAACTGATGCTACACTGCGGCCTCCTCTACGGACACAACATCTTCTCTATCGCACTGGTCTTCATCACAGCCGCCCTAGGCCTGTCGGTGGCCTTCATTCTCAAGTTCCGTGATAACATGTTCCACGTGCTTACAGGCCAGATCACCACAGTCATCGTCACTGCGCTCTCTCTCTTCCTGTTTGACTTTCGTCCATCGATGGGTTTCTTCCTGCAGGCGCCTATAGTACTGCTAGCCATCTTTATTTACCACAGCAGCAAACTGAAGGATCCAGAGTACGCACTACAGCAGGAGAGGCTCAGGGTCATCAATGGCGAGGTGTTTGAGAGGTCAAGAGGGGTAAGAGTCATTCTGAAAAATTCTAAAAGATTTAAAGAGGTCCCTTTGTATCTCAGCTGATCATTTATTCCATACGTGTTACTCATTTCCACCTTAATTTTTTGAAGTACACTCTGACAGTTTAAACAAGGAGCTCTTTGTAGAGGAGGTCTGGCAAACTTTAATCCAGTTAAGTAAGGATGAGTAAGAAACCTGAATTCTCTATAATGAAAACACAATTTGGAGAAGCAAAGCCCTACCTTAGATTATTGCATTATTTAGATCAAATATATTATACAGCAGGAAATTCCATTAGTGGCATGTTGGCACTTTTTATAGAACTATTATAGAACCCTTGTGAGACACAGTAGAATGGAAAACTTTCTGAAAACTTTGGTAACACTTGTATAGGAACCAATTCTGTCTATTAACCAGTTGCTAATAAGCATTCCTGTTATTAACATATTGGCTGTTCATTAGTACTTATAAAGCACATATTCTTCATGACCATATTCTACATCCCTAATCCTAACCAAGACCTAAACTTTACAACTAACTACAACCAACTAACTATTAAGCAGCAAATTAGGAGTTTATTGAGGCAAAAGTCGTAGTTAATGGTTTATTAAGGTTTATTAATAGCGAGAATTGGACCTTAAATTAAAGTGACCAAAACCTTTTTTTATACATGCCTATATACAGATGGATCAAAGTCTAAAGAACCAACGTCAGCCGCATTTGTCCTTAATCATCATATACATGGAAGTAGAATTCACAGTCAGAGTTTAGGGTTAACCACTGAAGCCAATGCTATCATCTAAGCATTAGACCATATAAAGACTACATACCAGATACATACTAATAATAACAGACTTAAAGTCATGTCTTGCATCCCTTACAAGTGATCTCCCAGCACTTGTAAAAAATTGTATGTAAATTGTATATAATTGTACATAATCATCAAATGGAAAAATGAATGGGATCAGTGTACCAACAACAAACTGTATGAAATTAACCCTAATGTGAGTAAAAGTTGCATCTTTATGAATAAATAATCACTGGAATCAGATCTCAGTTCGTAAATACACAATGCAGAGTAGGACAATCCAGAATGACATGATAGATGATATCAAATATAAGATCCACTGATATGCTTCTCATGCCATAGTCCAGTATCTCTTAAACATATTTTATTACTTTGTGCTGGTTTAAGTTCATTTAGAAAATTCAATTACTCTGTAAACACTTTGGAGTCAATCCTGAATACATTTTAGAGTTTTAATCTGAAGCAGTGTGTTTAACTATTCCGTTGCTATTCCGTCTTAATGCTTTTATCAGTGTTTTGATGGCCTGCATTCTTTTCCATTCTACTACAAAAAATTCCAGAACTTGTACGAACCTTCTTCATTGGATAGTACCACCAATTATCTATCTATAAAGATATATCTATAGTCACTAAAAGCTGTCATATTTTTCTGTATAACTGCAGTGGTCTGAAAAGATTGTATGTGGTAGTTCATGATTGTGTTTTATGTTTTTATTTTAGGATGGGGAGGAGTTGGAGAGACTAACCAAGGCTAACACAGAGAGCGAATCTGAAGAAGAATCTTTCTGAGTCTGTTTTGAACCCATCTCTATAATTATTATGTAAATATTCTGGAATCAGCCTGTAAATGTATTATGTACATGTATTGTAACGAATGATAATAGTTTCGGTCACATGGAATGTCTGTGTGACATGCAAAGGGATCAAAGAGTTGTTTATTTTCTTCTTTTACAAACTGTGTAAACATTATGAGCATGTATCAAAGTCATGAGGGTTTATGAAAGTGTTACTTTCATTTTTATTTTTTGGATTATTCTTGGTTCCTTCATATAGTAGTTGACTAAAAGACATAAAGTGACAGTCCAGGTATTAAGGTAAGAGGAGCTTGTTTAAATTTTAATGTACTTCTGTAATGGGAATATAATTACGTTTCAAAGCAGGTGCCATATTGTGCATGATGTGTCGTATTTGTTGACCTTTAAAAAATACTTGGATTTTTGCAATAATAAACATCCGTATTTTAATCCTACATGGTAAAATATTATAATAGTACAGTTTTTATTTAAATTCTTAATAATACTGCTATTTTGTGGCAACTGCTTATATATTACTGACCAGCAGAGGGAGCAATGCAAAGAAAAAATAACTATATCATCTGACATGGTGCTTAAGGAGAAATTTGATGTCTATATTTGAGTGCCTTTATAAAATAAGGGAGGAAAAAAACTCAAAGATCACATATTGTAAGCACTTAAAATTAAATCTCAGCTATATTCTACAAAAGTTCAGCCAAAAAAATACTTGATTTGCGATGTTTCGAACATATATCAAAAGGCATGATAGCAATATATTTTTATTGAAATTAAAGTACAATTTAAACGTTTATAAATAAAACATACAGCGACAGTGCTCTTTAAAAACAGAGTAACAATACCAAAACACAGTTTAACAAGAAAAAGCAGGTTGTGACCTTTAAAAACGATCACTTCTTATAGAGAAGACATCCAATAAATACAAATGTTTTGTTAACATTTTTATCTACAAAAGATTATGTCCATAGATGTGAAACGATATACACCAACATTAAGAGACAGATGTATAGCAGAGGAGATGCATATTTAAAAATGAACAGCTCTATATGATAAATGTAAAACCAGTTAAAAGGGAAGTTTTCAGTTATTACTCTTACCCTGCCACTGTCTTATGTGTAAGTGTAAACCTTAATAGCCATAACCCTGATGATAACCATCCTGGTACCCCTCATGATAGCCATGGTGGTAGCCATAGCCACCGTACTCATCCTCCGGGCAGCGCATGCCTAGAGACTGCTGGATAGCCATTTCCTGTCTGCGGAGCTGCATGGAGTCGATCAAGTCATAGATGATGGCCATGGACCACATGGGGGACGGGTACCAGGACTTGACATTTCCGTCTTTTCCCACCAGCAGCATGGAGAAGTACTCGGGGCTGATCTGGAAATAATTTCTAATGTCCCTCACTAGAGTGGCAGATATGCCCTCGCGCTCCACCGTTGCACTTCCTGAAAAACACAAACGTGGGTGTCAGAAAACAGGTGTGCAGCTGCACATAAACAACATATGATGGATATACAGGAAATTGTGCCATTTGTTCACCACAAATGACTTGGCAGTGATTAATAGGATACTGAACTTCACATTATTTGAAAGATTTGAATTCAGTGCGTAATGCTAAACAATTTTATTTTAAAAGGTTTGTTTTAGCTGAGCTATTGTGCATGTCACCATTCATCATCACTGCAATTTAATGGGTTATATAAAACATAATTTTACCTAAATTTTGCTTTATGCACTTTCTAAGAGAATACTGAATTAGTTTTTGTCCTCTTTTCAACCCTGTCGAATCCTCTTCCATCTTTAAGGGAGTTTTTTTAAGCATTTCATTTTGTTTCCACTCACACTGACCTTGTCAAGTTTGATAAAGTTAGTATATAGTTAAATAGTTACTGTTCAAAAGTTAGGGGTCAGTGAGATTGTTTTATGTTAAAAGTACAGTAATAAACAGTAATACTGTAAAATATTATTGCAATTAAAAACACTTTTTTACAAAGTATAATTTATTCAGAATTAATTCTAATATGCTGATTTGGTGCACAAGAAACATTTCTTATTATTATCAATGTTGAAAATAGTTGCAGTGTATAATATTTTTGTGGAAACCGTGATACTTTTTTTACATAATTTAATTTACATAATTTAAGATACATAATTTGTAACATTACAAATGTCTTTACTTTCACTTTTGATCAATTAAATGCACCCTTGCTGAATAAAAATATCATTGTCTTACAAAACTGTACAACAGTGTCTTTTTTTCCAAAATATTCTTAATGGCACAAAGCATTTAAATATTGACTAAGTAATGGAGTCCTCGAAAATCAGTGGTGGTTACTGCAGTGGTACCATGGAAAAATTGGATTTTATAAAACCAACGTTTTGTCAGATATTGACTTTGCTTTCATCTTACATATGGGTCCTGCCTAGAAGACTTCAATGTCAGCACTCTAAATACAGCTTACAGAATCACTTTTTGATCTTAATGTATCAGACAGACTGCTGATGCAGCCTTTCAAAACACACAGGAGCCTCGGTGCCAGTGAGCGCAACGCTGTCTGAAGTTTCAACAATGATGGAAAATATGTCAACACCTGAGCCCTTCTTCATTTCTGTCCTGCAAAATATTATTCCTGTGAGAACTGTTTGGTCATTTCTGAGCCCAGCCGGAGCTGGAGAGGCTGACTCATGCAGGGAGGGGCCTGAAACCAGAGGCTACTGGCTGCTTTTGACTGACACCTAAAAAAGCAGCCAGTGTCAACACAACACCACCACATCTAACATAACGTGCTGATTAACCCTTAACGCACTAACTAAACACCTGGCTGTTTTGAGGTATATTTTCATCTAGATTTTACTACAAGTGCAAAACAATATGCTTTATATGTTTACTAAGACCACAACAAGTAAGCATCTGATTTTTCTGCTGCTTTTTTAAACCATTGCTACAAGTGTTTACATACCTGTTAAAAGGTATTCTCGCACCTCAAAGTCTAGATCACATTTTAGGAGTTTACTGGTAAGTCTCACTTCCCAGAAGTGTTGTTTTTTTTTGCTTGTGTTTCAACATCAGCTTACCATTGATGGGGTAAAGCTCCAACACTCCTCCCATGTCTATCATCTCTGTCCCCACCAGCTTTAGTACTGATACATGGCGAAGACCTGCAAATCGACCAAGACAGAAAGAATTTTTCTAAAATCTGAACACCACCCTGAGTTTTTAAATGCTCACCTGCTGACATTTAGGCCATTTAAGGGCATGTTTGTAGCTTACAGATTGTTGGTAATGGAATGTGTGTGGGATGTATTAAAAGGCATGTATAGCTGTTTCTCAAGATATTTAAGTCTGACTTGACAGCCATATTCAAATCCAATGTCAGTTTAAATGTAAGAAGAGAAAGCCATTTTTTTGTTTCATGCCTGTCAAACACTGTAATTGTTCTAAGATCTTTTCCTGGTCACATTCTGCCACATAATTATTATTTTTATAGAGCTGAGTAAAGTTTATAAGCTTTTAATTTTCTAAGAGCTCCCTCTGGTAATTTCTGAATATTTTTTTGGAATAGCAGTTTAGAATTTATGAGTAAATTAAGGCATGTGGTTAACATTAGCTGTGTCTCATTTAGAAGGCCGCGTCCTCCGGAGGTCTCATTTGAAGGGTGCATAAGTCACTGAGGCTGTCTCATTTCAGAAAAGCAAGTAGGACACTCCGAATACGACCTTCGAATGCGTCCTTCTTTCACAGGAATTCGGAGGATGCATCAGGTGTATCCTTCGCTGCTACAGATAAGCCATAATTCTTTGCGATGCCATAAACAACCGTCGTTAATTTGAAAAACGCCAGCGCCGGCAGATGTACACACAATCGCAGATGTGGTGTTTTCAACGTAACTTAAAGTGCCTCCAGTAAAAACGGATAAACTTTGTTCTTAATATCCTCCTTTTTTTCTCTAACAGATGTCTGTTGTATGTACGCTGCAGCTCCTCAAACATTGAACAAAATAAAATAAGTAAAAGCATTTTTTTTTCAAATTACTTTCCAAATTTAGAAACAAATTTCCTTCATTTAAGTAGTGTGAGAGCACAACGATGCTCTAAATGTGTTAGCAAATCAACGCGATACTTCCGGTTTCCTTTTCTCTCGTTTAATTCTAAGTTGAGGACACTTCGTATAAGTTACGCATCCTACAGAGGATGCGACCTACAGAGGATTCGACCTCCGGAGGACGCAGTCTTCTAAATGAGACACAGCTATTATTTCAGGAGACTTTCACATTTTGTTCCACAACATAAATTACTCACAGTCATACATCAAATGTGAATCCTGTAGCCTGTAAGTTGTTAATTGGTATTAAGTAGTCTATTCACAACTAGGAACATCTCTTTATGATTTCCACAGGCATTTGATGTGGAATTTGACTAAGACCATGAGGCTACACTTCACTATTAGCTGTTCCAGGTGTGGTCAGTGAACGGGGTCAACACTTAGACCAACAGGTATGGAAGTGGCTAGCAAAACACCACTAAAAATATTCTATTTGAATGTCAGTAAAGTTCACCTACTCTGTGCAAAGCTATTTAATATAAAAATAAAGGGGCCATTAAAGAGCATGCTGCAATGCTGAATAGTTAGTTAATTAACATAAGTTATGTGTTTGTCAGGATTTCTTGACATAACATTCACTGCTGTTGTGTCAAGCTTATTTTCTGGGAAACATTTCTGAATGTAAGCATCATCACAAATACACATTGTTCTTGAGAATAATACCAAGAAAAATTCCAAATCCATAACTCAATGGAGTTTATGAGAGCTGGCTTAGTCTGAACTACAGTAACAATGATCTGGTTTCAATCTTCACAGAGTGACAAGAGAAAATCAATGTGAGATATTATCTTGGCAAACATATGCAAAACTCTCTAGAATAAAAAGGGCCATCTGTAGTCAAAATCCTCCCCAATAATGCAGTGTATTTATGTGCAATAATCTGGCATTTTTATCGAAATTCTCCTTCAGTGAGATCCAAAGGTTTAGTTATTGTTATTCTTACCCAGGTTGCACGCCTGGCTGTTTAGTGCATAGAGCTGTTGCTGATAGGCCCACTCCTCATCGTTTGGTGCAGATATGACAAACAACCTGCGTCTCCAGCGGAACCTAAAATCGAGTAGCCCAAAATCATTAGAACAGTATATTACTTGTAAGATTCCCAGAAATTCATCTTTTCAATAGAAAATGCTTATGAACTACCTGGAAAGGAAGTTCTCCAATGATCTTGGCTTGTCTTCTTTTTTACACGTCACCCCATCACGTTTCTGTTGTTCCATCTCTCTGATGCGTGATGAAAACGTGTCGATATAATCAAACACAGCCTTCATCGCAATTGGCACCTCATAATATTGCTGGAAATAAAAAGATACATGAAACAAGCTTCATAGAGGGTTAGAAACCAAGTGAATGGTTTTCTTAATAGGTTTTGAGCTGCCAAGAATCTGAACCCAAAATTATGTGTCAAATCGACAGAGCTGTGAAGAATTCTTGGCATTTTTCTGCAAACCACAACAAAAATATGCTGTTCAAGCAAGAATGCAATCCAAAACACAATGTCCAATATCACATTTCTTTTGACTTAGGCCATTGTATTTTTTTACGATTATTCTTTTGAATTAAATTTTTACCATCTTATTTCATTATGTAAGTTCAACACTTTAATTAAGTGTAAATGCTACATTTGCTATGGATTTTATTTATTTTATAGTGACCATTACTTTAAACCCAGTTAATGAAGGCATACATAATTAAATTAATGTGGATGTTAAAACATGTTTTTAAAACAAAGACTAAGACTCATTTACAGGGTCGGTGATGATTCGTGTTTATTTGTGGGCAGTTTATTTATTAACATAGTCAGTTACGTCAACAATTCAGTTCAAACATTACATGCCCAGAAGTAACTCAGTATTTGTGGGTGTCTGGCTGGCTATGGTTCTGAGGATTTTCAATAGATTTTACTGTCTATCCGCTGCCTGACTGCACAGTGGCTTCTTTGTTTATTCCAACTGTCTGCAAACAGGACTCGGCTTTGCACTGGCACACCTCACATACCCCTGAAAAGTACTGTGGAAGAACAGAGCTTTAAAGCGGTGAAAATGTAATATGTGCCAAGTTACGTGTCTTTTACCTTGGCTTTCATGTCCAGATCTGTGAGGACCATGTAGAAATCACTGTAGGTCATTCCATACTCTTTCCTCAGCTCTGTGATGAGATTCTGGTTCTCCAAATCCTCCTGTTTCAGACCTTTCATGGGCTTGTCATTCTCTGCAAAGACGCCACACAAAATCCCATAGACTGATCAACCAACCAGAGAGATAAATACAGAAGATTACAGATGGCTCCACAGTCTGCTAGCTTTGTTTTGACTGCAGTTCAAAGAGGCATGTGTGTCTTTCATAACATGCAGTACACGGGACGACCCCTCCGGTGGGGTCAACGCTGCTGGTAGAACTCGGGACACTGAGGCCCTCGGCTATATGAGGAGCTCAATGCTATTCTGCTGTTTGTCTAAATGGAAAATCACCAGACATGCAGTCTTTTATTGCAGTTCTGCAGGGCCTTAGGGACGGCAGCTCTGTGTGTTTATTCTGGGAACATGGCTTCCTTTTGCTATACAAGAGACAGATAAAAACAGAGTAACTCATGTGAAAGACCCTCTTTGCTCTGTGGAAACTCTGTGGGTGCGTGAGACAGCACGGGAAGATGTGGCCAACCCAAAGTATTTGTTTTCCTTTCCGAAAAACTTTTGAATTTCACACTCTGATTTCCAGTGGACAACAAAACAGATAGTTTAAGGCACTCCACTTTCAGCACGGGAGGTGAAGTACAATTAAAAACCAATCAAAGCAGAGGCAAAATGCCTTTTCTCCCTCTAAACATGTGGTTTTCTTTAAATAAGATCTTTATTTATCTCTCAAGGCCAGAATGTATAATAAGGAGGCTTTAGGCACGTGTACTACTTGACTAGCACTATATAAACAACAACTAGGAATCTGAATATAAAACAAATAAACACAATTTCTAAATAATAATGATAAAATGAAACCCCTCTCTGCGGAGTTACATCATAAGCATTACAAACGGAAAATGAGAGATTAGGTTTAGCCTCAGCAACGCTCCTAATTATATATGCCTACCATAGCCACAGCACAGGACCTTTAATTGTGGTTTAGGAACCACTGATCATACAGTCAGTCATGTTTCCTTTTCTAGTACCTCTGATGCTGCACTAGAACCAGTCACAGTGAGCTGTCAGGCTATAAATGCTCAGAACGTGCCAGGCTGATATACGCCTTCATAGAGAGCCTTATGTGTTCACTCAGCTGCCTTTAAAAGAGAGATGTTTATGAGCACCTGTTTTGCTTCCATTTTTCCATCCTGCGGCAGTGAAAGGGACCCCTCACAGAGAGCTATGTGATGCAGACCAGACTGATGAGTATATGGAATAAAAGTCAAAGCACTGACTCATTCAGAGGTAGTCTGGATGATGATAATGTCATTGTTAAACCCTTTCACAGCATTTTGTCTTAACGCTTCTAGAATCTGTGTGACTTCTGGTAAATTAACAACAGTAACAACCAGGGTTGCGCAAAATTTTGAATTAAAGAATTAGCTTGCTTTCAATTGATGAGTTGAGCTGGAACTATCTGTCTATCTAGCTACACTATATGGACAAAAGTATTGGGACACCCCCTTCTGATGAACATGTTTGACTACTTTGATTTCCATGAGTACAAATCTTAATGTTTAAGCATATAATGATATTCTAGGGAATTGTGTGCTTCTAATTTTATAGCAACAGTTTGGACAGGACCCTTCTCTATTCTAAAATGACAGTGCCTCTGTGTATAAGACAAGGTTCAAAAAGAAATGACTGATTCAGTGATGTGTATGTGTATGTAAATGCAGACCTTGAGCCAAAAACTCATCACCAAACATCAATGACTTTAACATAAACTATTTGGACAAAAGTATTGGGACACCCCCTTCTTTTATTTCCATCTCTGTTCCATCAGTTTTGGAAGTGTCTAAAATGACTCTAACCATATGTAACCCTGGACCACAAAACCAGTCTCAAGTCGCTGGGGTATATTTGTAGAAATAGCCAAAAATGCATTGTATGGGTCAAAATTATAGATTTTTCTTTTATGCCAAAAATCATTAGGACATTAAGTAAAGGTCATGTTCCATGAAGATATTTTGTAAATTTCCTACTGTAAATATATCAAAATGTAATTTTTGATTAGTAATACGCATTGCTAAGAACTTCATTTGGACAGTATTAAATGTGATTTTCTCAATATTTTGATTTTTTTGCACCCTCAGATTTCAGATTTTCAAATAGTTGTATCTCGGCCAAATACTGTCCTATCCTAACAAACCAAACATAAACGGAAAGCTTATTTATTTAGCTTTCAGATGATGTATCGAGAAATTGATCCTTATGACTGGTTTTGTGAATATATATCGTCTGCGATAATATCGTAATTGTTGTTTTAACTCTGTGCAATTTGACATTATCGAGTATTTTGCAAAAACCAAACAGAACACCTACGGAGTGCACGTTTACATTACGTGATGAAGTCTAGACTAGAGCGCGTGCGCATTTAGAGTGTGTTCTTTCACTGCATGATTCAGTCTAATAAAATGCATTATGAATGATCACAAAAATTCAAGATATGGGGCAGATGTGTGTGTGTGTGTGTGTGTATATATATATATATATAATTTCATATGGTTAAAATCACATGAAGAGAGCCGTTTTTTCTTCAAAAATAATCATGATTACAAATGTGATGTTGATGTGATTTTATACAACAGTTCAATAAACAATACGTTAATATTAAGAAACTTACATTTTAGACACCATATTGCCTGTTTTTGCTCTATTTCGCCAACAAACAATAATTCCAAACAGCTACAGAACTGTTTTGCGTCTCTGAGCAACATGACGATGTTGTTCCGTTTCTGAATGAATCAACCGTTTAAATGATTCGGTTCAGTCGCAATGACTCACTTGTTAACAGTGATTTGCTGCCACCTACTGGCGATTTTAATTTCAACTTCTGCAAAGATTCATTTTGTTGATACTGGTTTCATTTGTTTGGTAACAGCCTAAATGTCTTATTATGCTAACTGACTGATTAAATGTAACAATTTGATTCAAAAGATGCACACTTTTAGGAAAAAAAAAATTGCTTATTAAAAGTAAAATTGCCCATAAAAGGTAAAAATCAATTTAAACTTATATGAAAAGATTAATTTCTATCAATGATGTGAACTGACCACACAGAATATGAAGAATATCAAAAACTGCAGCTGTCCACGATAGTCAGATATCAGCACAATAACACACTCAGCAAAATATCGTCTAATTATCGTTATCGAAAAAAATCCAAAAAAATATCGAGATATCATTTTTTTTCAATATCGCACACCCCTAGGTCCAGGGTCACATATGTACAAGTCATTGGTGTTTGGTGATGAGTTTCTGGCTCAAGGTCCGCATTTAAAGTCAGACCAGAGGTGTTCAGCTGGGATTAGGACTTGGCTTTCTGCAGACCAGTCAAGTTCTTCCACACTGACTGAATCAATCTTGTCTTATACACAGAGGCACTGTCATGTTAGAATAGGGAAGGGTCCTGTCCAAACTATTGCTATAACATGTGAAAAACACAATTCCATAGAACATCATTATATGCTTTAACATTTGTACTCATGGAAATTGCTGAAGTAGTCAAATCTGTTCATTAGAAGGGGGTGTCCCAATACTTTTGTCCACATAATGTATCTGTAAGGCCTTTAAACCTCTTTAAATGGCATTCTTAATTCTAAATGGCACACAACCCTGGTAAAAACAGATAGGTAGGAAGCATTCAAAGCTAAATTTCAGGTAAAAATCTGGTCTTAATTATCTTAGCATGTCTGAGGGAGTGAACTATTTGAATGAAGCCAACAATACTCAATGTTTTTGAATTCAAGCCATAGGCTTCCCTGCTTTTGGAGCAGTTCCACAACAACACTGACAATGAAGAAACTGTAAGAATGTAGATTATTGTATGCTTTACCAGTCTACCCACCCTGCAAAACTGTCTCATCTGTCAAGAACTGACTGCTGTTTCTGAGCTAAAACTCTCCAGTCAGAATATTAGCTACAAAGGAAACAGACATTTTCCCATGTCTTGGATAATGAACTAGAGAGAATAACGTGCCAGGGCAGACTCTCTGCGCTCTTCCATTTGATTCATCTAGCAGCATTCCGTGACACTTGAACAAGTACCATTCACTCCGTTCCCAGACCAAACTTCAAGTTCCTTTGCTGTGAGGTTCTGTGTCATATGAGGTCATAATCTGGAAAAGTGCTTCCCTAACTTACAAGTGAGTGCCAACTGCTGGATAAAAGGCGCTTTTTGTTTGGCACATTAAAAGCCCTTAATCTCCAGCATAGGAAAATGGCTTGTGTTTATCATATCCATCTTCAGCCTAATCATTCATAGTTCCATGTCACAACTAGTAAAGCTCTCAAAGAACAGGAAACAGTTGTTCTTTTTCATGAAAGTTGCAGGGTTTTATGATGGGTGGCCTGAGTTCAATTTGACTCAGTGGGAATGGATGGAATGCTTTGACCGGAAGTATTTACGGAACTTCCATAACCTGTGTTTAAATGTCCATATGTCAAAACATGACTTGGATTCTCAGCAGTGGTTGTTTAAGAATGAGGAAAGCAAAACAATAGGAAAAGATAACAGGAAAAAAAGCAGGCAGCAATGAAAACATTCTCCATTTCATTTTTAAAAGTTTTTTAAATGCTTTTTTGTGGTTATTATATAGTATATATTTGATTTACTGCACATATATATTATTTCCAACAAGACAAATGTGGCTTACCAAGTTGGTAATGATCTATTTTCATGGTGCTGTTTGTAAGCGTGCCGAAGATGGTGATGATGGAGACCTTCCTGATGGCCATTTCACACACATGTTCCAAGTACTCATCCCTTTGCTGAACATACATGGTGTTCTCCTCTGTTGGAGACGTGATTAACTGAAGTATAGAGTTTGAAACAGAAGAACAGTAAATAATAATACAATACAGAAATCCACATTTCTTAATCAGACTACTTAGAAAGCTACTCACAATTAGTCTCCTTTTGCTTTCAAAATAGTCCAAAAAGGTTGCCAGATTTCCCTTAGGTGGCGGAGGTGGTGGTGGTGGTGGTCTTTTTGTTGGTTTCTGATAGTCTTCTTTCTCATGGATCTTTGACTCTTTCTTTCCATTTTTCTTACCACCCTTTCCATCCTTTCTCCTCCTCTCCTTGTCCTTCTTGTCCTTTTTCCTCTTTTTATCTGTCCTGCCCTTGCCTTTCTTGGCAGGCACAATTTCTTTCTCCTTCTCTTCAGGATAGACATCGGTGGGCTCACCTACATCATATTTATCTTCATATGGATTGCTTATTTCCTTATCGCCATTTTTTTTCTTTGTAGGCTTAACTTTAGGCTGTTTGTGTTGTGTAGGTACAATGCTGGTATGTTTGTGGTTATATTCTTTTTTATCTGTGTGGTTGTCCCTGTATTTTGCTGTATCAGCTTTGGTGTAGACGGGAAGTGTTGTGGGTGAGGTTGTCTGGTGTCTGTCTCTACGGTTGTAATAGTAAGGCTCAGTGGTGGTCTTGTGGGCTGGGATCCATTGTGGGG
Organism: Tor tambroides; assembly: GCA_021397915.2. Classification (NCBI taxonomy): domain Eukaryota; kingdom Metazoa; phylum Chordata; class Actinopteri; order Cypriniformes; family Cyprinidae; genus Tor; species Tor tambroides. Next base: position 106,052 of record JAFVLL020015303.1, read on the forward strand.
TAGTATGAGCTCTGGTCGTCCTTGGAGTGGTGGTGGTCCGTGTTGTGGTTGTGGTCGGCCGCGTTGTTGTCGTCATTGTGGTGGTGGATCGAGTTGTAGTTGGGGGACGTGTGGTCGTGGTGGTGGTTGTTGCTTTGGTAGTGGTGGTAGTGGTCGTTGGTCTAGTTGGTGTTGGAGTAGTTGTTGTAGCCGGTCTTCGAATGGGTTTCCGCATCTCTTTTCTCCTCTCCATTGGCGGGTCCACTTGGGGGTCAGTGCTGGGGACACCCTCTACCACCTGCCCCTCCACCCCAGCCCCTTTACACTTCGGGACAAAGCCTTTCTGCCTGACTTTCTCCATTTTGCGAATTGGCGACTGGTCGATAACTTCGTACATCGCTTCCAGTCTGACAGGGTATGGGTAGCGCTCTTCTACTTGAAGTGTCTTCTTAAGAAGGACCATCCCAAACTTTCCTTTTTCTAATTTAAGAAAGTTCATGAGCCTGGGAATAATAGTCGTATCTAACGGCTCTTCCATCACCTTGCCTTCGTTAGTAATGCGTCTGATTTTCCCACCCAATTCCCCTTCCTGGTGAAATATGACAATCTGGTGCACGTGCCGCTCTGCCAATTCGCAGTAAACATCAGGTTTGAGAAGACTCATCATCAATCTGTAGTAACCATCAGAGTCGTGAGGTGCGGAAATAACCAGCAGGCGGTTTTTCCCTGCAAATGATGCCAGTAAGTTTGGAGAACCAGCGCTGCTTGGTATGCGGGATACTCTGGCCCTGGCTCCAGGTGTTCCATCATCTTGCTGGATTGGCTTCCTAGACTCACCCTGTGCTGGTCTCCTTTGTGCCAAGACACTTCTGGATTGGACGTTCCTGGTAACATTTATACCTTCATCTCCCTGCATCTCCTGGCGTCCATCACTGATCCAAGAAGGAGAACGTGTTTTGATGATCTGACCTTGTCGTAATTTGTTTTGTCTTGCTCTTCTTATGGAAATCAGTCTGAGTTTGGCTTGTTTATCGGTCGGGCTGCTCTCTGACACGTAAACAGCCAATGTCAACAGACACAAAACACCGAAACCAAGCATGTACCTTCCCCTCATGTTTGAAAACTTTAGCAACACATAAGTCAGTAGAGAGATACAATCCGGGAAAGCGTCATAAGATCCTATTTATTTTCTAGAAGTGTTTATAATTCTGATGCTCAGTGCAAAACAAGGCAGAAGTTATTTAAAACCATCTTTGGGTACTTAACAAACAAAGAAAATAATTTTCTTTAACAAAAAGACAAAATCGGTCAAGTTGGATCGACCGTGGTTTTACCTGTAAGTGAGTTTAGGAAACATTTCTTGAACATGCAGCGCGCGATCTGGCTGATTCAATGCAAATAGGTATTTACTGCTACCCAGCGCCAGATTTTCTCATCTCATCATTCCTGTATTAAAATGCATATAATCCCTTAATCAGTTGAAAATAGATGCCAAGAAGTAAAGCTCCGGTCCTCAGTCAGTCTCGAGAAGTTTGACACGCGCCACTTCAACACAACGCACGTCGAGAAAAAGTCAGAAATACTTCCAAAAGGTTGGTAAATACTCTGTGCGGCTCCTTATCACTGGAAGCTTTCCCAGACATGTCAGAAAATAACAGCACAGCAGCCTCCGTATCCTCTGACGAGCGCACAGGACCAACCCATGCAGCTGAGGGATGCCAGTGCGCAGAGATTTACTCCTGCAATCAGAGTGAACCGTAAATTTAAAAAGGGGAAATCCTTTCAAGACCCGTTTCATAAATATAAAGGTAGCAATATTTACGAATAATAAATTATAAAGACAACATGTTGTTTCTAAAACGATCCAAATCAAAATTGTCTTTTCTTTTTTCACTGCTCTAAAGCCAAAGAAAATTCTTTAAATATTATCTGGAAAATAGTTTGTATTAAAAGTTGACTGTGTATATTTTCCTGTACGTGAAGAGAAACATTTCCAGTAAATATTTTTTCTAAGTAGTTTTAAAGAAAATAGTGCCTGATAAGCAAACTAAAGGCAACAATGGCGGAAAAAAAAAACTAAATAGAATGGCACAAAAAAACAAACATTGAAAATATCCTTTGATGCATATAAACATTTTGCTGAACTTCAGAAGTTTTAATTTTTAATTTCATGGATTGATACATTACACATATATCCAACGACTGGCAACCCACAGAAACATCATGAATAGCAGTAATTCTGGTAATCTGTGAAGGGGTCATATTTCATTCAGAAAAAAAGAAAATAGCTTTAATGCAAATCTAAACAGGATTGGGATCACTTTATCATTTATCTATTTCAGAATATTTTATAACATACAGATTTTACTCTCATAATTTTTGTTCAGCCTATTCAGACTAACAACATTTGAATAAAACACCACATATTTTTGACTAACAAGTCATAGAACTTAGTTAATAATAAGTTAATTTGTAACATAATGCTTAATCTGAAGCATTAAGGATAATAGGTAAAACATTTGAACTAAACAGTCTTAACAACTGAGATGGACTTTAACAAAGGAGCAGTGTAACGTGAAACCAAAATCACACGTAGGCCCCTGACATGTATACTCAGCACATGTTTGGCTCTGTCCCTTAAAACAGCCCCAATCTCAGATGATGTAACTGGATAACAGCTGCTGAGCAGAATCCAGGGGGTATGTGATTGTGGAATAGCTCACCCTGAAAGATAATATACTGTGCCATTACCATTATATACCATTATATACCCGATACAGGTTAAAATAGTAAACCTCCAAATTCTTCTCAGCAGTTGTTTATCTAGTTACATTATGTCTCTGATCATCATGCCTCTTGTAAATGTGAAACTCAATTATTTTTGTTTATCAGTAGGTTTAAATGTTTAAAAGTAGGTCGAGCGCACACATTCCATTCCAAAGGCAAAGTTACTTTCTAGTCTCAACTGATTTGATAACATCTGAATGTATGGAATGATCCACATCTGGCTCTTTTTACTGCAATTTTCTGCTCGCTGGTCTTTCATACCTGTTACTTTTGTGTTTTACTTTATTAACAGATGCCTCAACGTGAGCAGCACATGCTTAAGGCTTTTTCCCAGCCCACAATCCTCTATTCCCCTTCATGCTCGCTTCCTGACACATGTGGATCTTAATACAGTGCATCAGTCTGTAATTAAATCCATTTGCATAAACAGCTACAAAAGATCATCACATCATATAAACAAAGCCCTTTAAATGATGAGAATCTCGGAAACATGTAATTAAACTTAGAAACCATAACACTTTACATCTTTATGCCAGTATTAGACATATAACAGACTCAGATGGAATCAGCAGACTTTTCACACATTTTCTGCACTGATATGTGGTAAATCTGTGGAACTGTGAGAAATGGCTATCAAAATCTAAAACTAAATATATTAAATAATGAACATGCAAGGGTGTGGAGGATGTGTACAACTTTGTAAATGATGACCATACAAATTTTTGGAATATTTTGTGGAGATCTACAAAAACAGATTGAGCTAGGGCATGAATTAAAACAATTAAACCAGACACTGGAGAATCAAATTTCTTTTACAACAACATAATCAAAATAACAAAAAAGCAGGCAACAAAAATGAAGGATATGAGGATTGAAAGCTAAAATTCATCCAACATCCAGATCCTGATACAAGGAGACACTGGCAATGTTCCTTCAGTTCTACAGAACTGTAATTGGAAATTGCAGTAATGGTGTCCAGAACCCACAGTCCCCTGTTATTAGGTTTGATAGAAGAGATGCAGCTAAGTTGAAAATAGAATGGACAAAAGCCAGTAAATGAACCCTATGAAGAGTGGTGTCCACTACCATTTGTAGATGTTTTAAACTTATTTTTTAAGACTAAGATTTTATTGTATTATTATTTCTGGTCATTGAATCTGATTGGTCCAGCAGCATTTTGCAGTTCAACAGAATTGTCAGGAATGAAACAATTGACTTGTCTGAATGAATCATTGAATCTTTTATTCCACCAGTTTGATCAATCACAGAAACTACTTAAAGTTGAATCACATAGCCGTGCATACATGGCCATCAAGCACTCTGCCATATATTGCTTTAATAACTAAAATGAGTAAGAAGGTTAAAATGACCTTATTTATTGGTGTATAACACTGCATACTGAGCTCAGCATAGTTCAACACACCAACTGCTCAGTAACATATGAAGTACAATATTAATGTCACAGAAAGGAAGCTATATGCTCTCAGTCTATATATGCCAACAATGAAAGTGTCTATAAGGACACAGACCTCTACAGAATGCCTAATGCATTTTTCTCAAACCTCACTCATGAACTCACAGTCCTCTTTCAGTCTAATACACAGCTGCTCTTGTTCCCGAATGTGAAGTCTTTATTGTAAACTTGAAGGGGAAAGGTAATATATGTCATCAAATTTAAATTTAAGGACAGACGCATTAAACAAGCAATAAGTGACCCAGACTAGATCCAAATAGACTGCTTTGATTCTCCTCTACTTTCCACAAGGAGCTATATTTTCATTCTTAATAATGTTAGGAGCATTTAATACACAACACTGCAAGCTTTATTTTTATGGAACCGGTTGCTAGTAAAAGGCTTGATAATATGATTGGCCCTGCTACCAAGTAAAGAGCAAATGCTACTGGTAAATGAGCCATGAAACAGCCCAGTGTCTTGGCACATGTTGAATAGCTGAGAACAGCATTCAAACTAGCCATGTCTTTATAAAAATAAATGGCCTGAGCAATGCTTCAGATCAAATGTGGCATAGTTTTTTGGCACACTACTTCATCATTTACACACAGCATGTATATTTAAAAAAAAAAATCTCTGAAATCTTCCCACACTAAGACAACACACCATAAAAAGTAAAAGAAAGTGTTTTATTTAAATTTTAAATGCCACTGTACCAGAACAAAATATTTACTTATGATAAAATGAATTGAAGTTATACATGCTCTGGTTTTCATATGCTGTTGCTTAGCTTGTTAGCAATGATTTGTGTTAATATTTTCACAATGAATCAACTGTTGTTCCTGTCTGTTTTACACAGATCATCTGAAGGCATCTCAAGCATTTGTTGTTCCATCCTGTTTCCAGTTGCAGTGACCTCAACAGCCCGTAAAATCTAGGTAAAACCTGTAATCTCTCCAAGGATAGTACCACTATAGCTCAGAGTTCTGTCAAACAGCCTGTACGGGAAAAGCAAAGAATGGGAAGAGCAGAGTGTAATCTGTTCTCCATGTGAAATTAAACCCTTAGGACAAGCCATTAATTTTCCTTGCACTGTTTGTGTACCTGGAGCGCTTGCAACAGTGTGCACGTTCGACCTTGCAAACATTACAGCAGAGTGCCATCACTCTTTGTCAGGCGTACAGCTTGACCATGTAGTGACCCAGAGTCACAGTTAGAGATAGTTCACCCAAAACAGTGTAATTTTAATATCATTTTATAGACTATTATAGTTTTTGTTGATATTTTGAATTAGATTGTATTTCTGTTTTTTAATTTTAATTTTATTTAAAGATTTGTTGTGTATTTTGCCATTATTATTAGCTTTTTATTTGTCTATATACTTAAATGAAAATGAGAAATGTGGAATCTAATCTGAAAATGAGACATGTTTAACTAGCTGAAATAGTTTTTTTTTATTATTAAGTTATGAAAATGTTTTTTTTTATGGTTTTAGTTTTGGTTAACGATAATAAACCGGGCCTGACTCAAAAATGAAAACTCATAACTTACTCACTCTCATGTCATTCCAAAGTTGAATGGCTTGCTTTCTGTTTTGGGCCCCACTGACTTTTATTGTTTAATTTAATAGGATAGTGGAGTACAAAGTAGGGGGAAATGATCCAGACTTGAACCAGATCAGACTCAAACCACACTCTAAAAAAGCTGGGTTAAATACAACCCAGTGCTGGGTAAATACTGGACAGAACACATGCTGGGTTGTTTTCAACCAGCAGTCTGGGCAGTAACCCAACCGCTGGGTCTAAACAACCCAATCGCTGGGTTCGTCCATATTTTACCCAGCGCTGGGTTGTATTTAACCCAGCATTTTTTTATGGGCCACAGCTGTCATATGTCATGTGTATAGTCCACTGCACTATAGCTCTGGCTATGACAGATTGTTAATTTTATTGCAGTATGTTGTTAAACGTATTAAAATAGTAATAGTGCTGATTGCCTTAACAAGCTGTTTGATGTTACTGTAGCTCAGCTACACAAGCCTGGCATTATCAATGCCAAAATGACTGGTTTGATTCCCAGGAAAACACATACTGTTCACTTTGGAAAAATGTGTCTGGCAAATGCATACATTTTAGTTAGATATTGGACGCCCAATGCGTTTAATTATTTGATTAAGAATCTGCTTTCAGGGTCTGGCACTGTTGCTACAGACCACAGACTCAAGAAATCTTATACCGTATTCCAGCTCTGTTCCAGACAGTTGTCAGTTTTCAGTCTCTGAGTTAGTCCATAGTATTGGTTTTATTCATAATATGATCCAGACCATCTTGGATTTTACCAGATAAAGCACCTGTTTTTGCTTATATAAGAATAGAGGTTGTTTTAACAGCACAGTGTTTTAAATGAACACCTCACAGACAGCTTGTCAAAAATCCTTTACAATCAAACTAATCTACTTTGTTTAAAGAGAAAAATTATAATTGCATGTCATTTCATATGTCATTCATTAAGGGTTGTGTGTTTCAACTTACTGGGGTTGAAGATCTTCTTATGCTTTCATTTCATTCTTAACTGATTTGAAAGCGTTTACTTCTCTCTCTCTCTCACTTTAAAAAATCATAATCCAAAGACCTTATTATTTGTTGTTTATTTGATGTACCTTTCACCCGGCCCTCAACAATAAATGCATCCCCAAGAATGCTGTTTGAAGAAAGGTAGCCAGCTATTTTATATTAAACCTTTAAGGAGCCAGCTCTGACTTCAGTGTTTGAATAAGGCATTCCACATTCAGGCATTAGAACAACATTCTGTGTGCAGCTCCAGGCAGGACTGACCCACCTCTCCCACTCCTCGCCCCCACACATTCACCTCTCTCCCAGTTTCCATTCCCTTTTCGCAATACACACATGCACCCACACACAAAAACACACACAAGGCCAAGGTTACTTGTGCACACAGCAGAAAAGGTCCAGTCAGTCCAGAGTTGTAATGTTAGCATTTAATCAGCTGTGTCTGCACATTTTTACTCACCTGTTAGGTGTACTTTCTGTTCTTTCTTGACAGTTTGGAGTAGGTATGTTAGCAGCAGACCTCCAGCTTGCTGTTTAGAGCTGTTTTTTTAAGCAAATTTGATCATTTTCAATCTTTTAATAAAATGCCACATGCTACAAAACGCTACTATGCTGCATAAAATAACCTCATCAAACTGCATGTTTAATTCAGTGAACTGAGGTTATCATAGTGGAAATAAAGGGTTATTTTGTATGTGTAAAAAAAAATCTAAATCTAAATCTAAAAAAGTCAAATCAATCTAAAAAAGGACAAATCAAGTGCATTACAACTTTTGAGCACAAATCTATCATATACAGTACATTTGGCAGACACTTTTATTCAAAGTAACTTAAATTGCTTTCAAGCTATTTCATTAATTCACACAAAACAAACCCATGACCTTGATGTTGCTTTTTATCATTTTTATGTACATTTTATATAGTTAAATTCACCGTCACTATTTATTATCATTGCAACGTGATATGGGTTTGGAATGACATGAGTAAATGGTTTCTTTTAAAACTTTAAATTTCATTAAATTTAAATAAAAAGGCTGTATTCCTCATTCTGAAGACTAACTCCTTTCATTAAGTCTTATTAAAACCAATGCTTTGCTTATGAGGGATGCTTTGGTGCTATACACACACTTGTTTGTGAGATCTATCTATCTATCTGTCTATCTATCTGTCTATCTATCTACCCAGTGCCCAAAACAAACGTTATATGTCATCATCATTAATGTACAGCAATTTATATGTACAATTTATTTAGCAGATGTATTTAAAATAAAGATTTTATTTATTATCCCATTTTCCTTTTCTTTTTGTTTTACCAGTTTGTTTGTTTTTTCTAAAAATTGTGATGTAAATCACAACTGACCCCACTTTCTACTCCTATACAGTTGCCCAATGATCACACTTTAAAAGCACATTTACTCTTCAGAGGAATTCCTTTATGAGAAGAAAGCACTCAGACACGTTAGCGTTAGGGATGGTCTGTTGTAGTTCTCTAATAAGAACCATCAGTGGTGGTTTTGTCTCGTGGGCTTCAGACAGACCTGTGGGTGTTTGTTCCATGCGTGCAGCGGACCAGAGCTTTCAGGTTTGTGGTGACACACCCATCAACAAAAGCAGATCTGGTGGGTTACAAACACGACTGTTATTGTGCTATAGCAAAAATATGTGACAGTTGTTGTCCTTGCCGTTTAGCTGTAAATATTTTGAAAACTACTTGACACTGAGAAAGGTTTTGTTGCAAGAAAATTATGAAAATGATGGTGGTCTTTTAAATATCACTGGGAGGGACTTCAGAACAGGAAGTTGTCAGCCAATCATGCATGTTGCCAGTCAATTTAGGCAGTTAGAGTCTCATTAGGACTTATATTGCTTAACTTTTATTTTGATTAAAACAAACTATTGATTATTGAGGCTAATGTTAAAGGTTAGCGGTGTTGCGGGTTAGACATCTATGGATTTGCGAGGCAATAAAAACTTTACTGAGAGCCAGTGTAATTGATTTCTCATGGACAGAACCTTGAGGAACATCTGTTCTGTATTTCCTCAGAATTGGAATGATAGTGAATTGTGTGTGATATCTGGAGTGCAGATCTGAATTAAACTTGATGTTCAAGACAAACTGAACCTAACATCATTGGATGTCAGAATAAATGGAAAAAAGACTTTCTAGAAACAATTTCTTTTATAAATGTATCCCCTTTCCTTTTGTTTTTCCCCCTAGTTTGCAATATTTAGGTTTTCCTTTGATTTATACAGAAAAAAACAATCAGAAAGCACCTGAGTGAATGAACAGTGTCTCAGTGTTACAATTATGAAGTTTCTCTCCAAGTGCTCAAACCAAATTACATACCACATTGCCAGCTCTCCTGGTTTTGTCAGTGGGTGCTATTTCCCACGGCCATAAGAATAACTGTAGATGATGCTGAGTTTCTTTGCTACCATGCAGTAGGTTATTCCCAATCCTTACATTACTGACTCAGGACTGAGTGTCCTTCTGTTGTTGTTTTTTCCTATTAACATGATTCCCTCGTACAGAATGTATCTGAAAATTGATGAGTTATGAAATTGCTAACTTACATTGAAAGCACTTGGCCAAAATGAATCATTTGGACATAAGGATGCTTCTAACTTTAATGTGTGGTCTATAAAAGTCAACTGGCATGGACAAACACAACAACTAAGTATGCTTGGGCTAAATTTGACTTTGTTATATGCCAGAGTAAATAAGGCATATGCTATATGTGTTGAATCAACACAGTTCAAATGTGAGAGACATATTCTTTGCTCTTGTAAATTTGGACGGGCTTGCATCCAAAAGTCCTTCAGTACTTTTCCATAACCTCTTCTTGTACATGGAGTCAGGACATGTTTGATTGGTTCTGCAGCAGATGGAGTGTGTTAAAGTTCACATTTTTTGAAAACCTCTTGACTGCAATTACTGAACATCTTGCTCTGCGATAATAGGAGATGGTTTGCAAAGTGAACGGACACTTCAAGGGTGTTCAAACAATGCAAATCTGAATGTTTCAAAATGAGAGCGATTGTGTCTGCAATGGGCATGTCAAAGCAAACATTACGAATCATTTGTTGTCAGAAATACCACAAGCATGTAGTATGTCATAGAATGTCAGAAAATGGAGTGTCAGATGTATGGTCACATTTACTGTTGTTTGACCTATTTGTCAATAATTTAATGTGGAATCCATTCTATCTAGTAGGTCAGATGATTTCCCCACTCAGCTTCTGGTCCTCATTTGAGTTGGTTTGCGCAAATTTGCAGTATTTACCAGTAAAAAATCTTTGCTTTGAAAGTGACTTTTTTTGTTTGCTGTGCTCCATACATAACTACACTATTGAGAATAGACAATGGACCCTTTTGTCAGTGAAAATTCAGTAATGTGACCGGTAATGTACGCTAATATACTCATTTCGCCTTGCCTAGTGTTGTTAAATGGGCTCTTTTTGGACTTTTTTATGATGGACCTTTTAAAAGTTTTTCTTTTGTAAGTCGCTTTGGATAAAAGCGTCTGCTAAATAACTAAATGTAAATGTAATGTAAATGTAAAAGTTACATTCAACAGTCTGAAAACAAATCAGGGTTCACAACCTGTCTTAATATGCCACTGGGACGCATTCGGTCCTCAAATGCAGCCTTTGAAGTATTCAGCCTTTGAACTGGGACAGAGCTGGTATCTATGTAATATTACTTACTGCTGACTAATGTGTCTCCTACAGCTTTTAATTCAACAAAACCCCTTCACAAAATTGCCGTCATTCTTGTTTTAAACTACCCATAAATATAATTTGTAGCAGTTTCTGCATGAAATGTCTCTGGTATTCAAGAATTTGATTTGTTACACTAATTTGTAAAACTCACTTTTTATCTGAACAGAAATTTGTCAGCACTGTAGAAGAGCTTAAACAAACCTTGCATGATTGCATAATGACAGGATGACAAAGGCTAAATGATCTAACAGACCTCTTCTGTGGAAACTTCATAAGGTCAGCTCACGGGCCTACTAGCAGTAAAAGCCAGCACTGACAAAAAGGGAAGTGAATCATCCAGCTATAGAACATTCTTTCCAATAACTAAATACTGAAGCAAAGAAAAGGCTGTGTGATTCACTTAGACCATCACACGTTTTTTTTGTGAATGAGGGAAAGTATGAAAATTTCCACTTTAAATGATATATAGAGGTCTCTAACCCAAATAAAATGGAGATGTGGTTATTAAAAAGAGAGGAATGTGGTGGGAATGATTATAATAAGGTTTCAGCAAGAGGGACATATTTTATCACACGCAAATTAATACAGATGCCCTTAGGTAAATAATATTAAATTGAAGAATGCAGGAAGACATAAAAACAAGTTATAATCAATTCCATGCACAGGTGTCAGGAGTTACTAATGCTTCCTTAAAAGTGCTTAAGGATTCCACTGTCTGCTGGAGCAAAATGCACACACAAACCACTTCTCACAGAAACAGTCAACTGCTGATAAATTTGTGTTCTTGCCATGGATAAATAATGCAAAAACTTCAGTAAATGGATCACATATTCAAGTATATTTGCCAAAATATGTGCTGATTTTAATTTCGTGGAACTGTCTCACAAAATCAAGTGTGCTAACGTTTAAGTTCCAAAATGTGCCACAGATTACATCTTTTAAAGAATTTAAAACACACAACAAGCTTGTTCATAAAATCCAGAGAGCAATAAATGCGAAAAAGATCTAAATAATTAAAAATAAATGTAAAAAAGCTTTTATTTTGTATTGCTTGACACCACAAGTACAAGTATTTACTAATATAAAATGCTATGACATCTCCCACTGGGCCGCTGGAAAGCTAATTAAAGAATTTTGTGGAACTTGTGTCCTTCTGTGGTCAATACATGATATTTTACTTTATATTTTAAGTAAATGGCTGTGCTGATTTGGAGGTGGATACATTTATATGCACTATACTATGCAGACAATATGTTCAAAAATCCAATGACTATTGCACTGTTTTAAATGGTGACGTGTCCCACTAGTTTGTTAACTGAGCGCTGTTTATTTCTGTTTGTCACACACTCACGGAAGCCTCTAAAATATGTCCTCTTGCCCCACGCTGCATTGTTTGGCTGGCAGCTCATAAAACACATACTTGGAATCATATTTGGCACTCTTGTACTGTGTGCCCTGATGCAAAATAACTTTATACACAGAATTATACTTTAAATACCAACACCAGAAGGCCTGCTTCCTCTGCCAGAGAAACAGGGCCAATGTGGGAAAACTTACTGGAATTAGGTGTGTGTTTGCCCTCAAAACTATGCTTTGAACAATATCTGAAATCTAAAAAAAAATTGAATCTCATGTTATCTGTTTGTATTTTATAGCAAAACAATGTATTCTATTTCTGCTGACAGACTGAAAACAATTTGTATCTGAACAACAACTGATAATGACTGAACTTTTATTCTGGAGAAAGTAGAAGATCTGGCAAGCAAATATTTGACAGGAAAAGCTGTTTGGCAGATGGGGAAGGTCTGCTGCACAGGACTGCACATTTTTCAATGAGTTTCAATTAGATCGTGTAATTGGAAGTGTCATTAATGCCACCTACTGGTAGCCCGTGTCAAGCGTAACTTTGATTATTCCAACCGTCCGATTACCTCCTATTCACCATCATGTGGACAAAGTAGAATTTAAAACATAAAACTTCAAAGAATTATGGTATGTCGCTACAGTATAGATATAGCACGCACACACACACACACACACACACACACAATCAATATAGCGTGATACCATTTGAAAACCCATTTAACGTTGTCTCCACCATACAAACATTTCATATTTCTGCCCCTGCAAACTCAAATATTTGCCCCGATCAATATTCTTTTCTCTATTCTGCATCCTTTATCTTGTCTTCTCCCTTATCTGTGATCAAAAACTAAATAAAATAAAATAAAATAAAAACTAGAGTATTAGCTCCGTGTTCGGCCAAATCGGGCAAAACAGAAACAGCCCGGCCGTTTCTCAAACAGAAGGCTGCATCCTCCGGAGGTCGCATTTGTAGGTTGCATAGGCTACGTTATCAAGCCTGGTTTATTTCAGTTAACTGAGCATTAAATTAGCGAATCATAAGCATATTGCAATAATTTACGCATAACTAAGAATAATGGTCAAATTTATAACTGTTAATATTCTAAAATAAGATCTTCTTTGTGACGTGTGCAGCCTACAAATGCGATCTCCGGAGGATGCAGCCTGCTGTTTGTGAAACGCCCCCCCCCCCCCCCCCTTTTGTCCACGTATGGCACTGTGAGAAGGGATTTTCGTACATTTATAAATTACCTCTCTTCTTCGTTGGTCATAAGAGCGCGAGCGACCTCTAGCTCTGCTTATGAATAAAACACACTAGACTAGACAGCTCACCGGTGAACGCTAATCGGGATTGTTTGGTATCCAGATATGGATATGACTGATAGTATTCTATAAAGAAATATGAAGTATACATGAGAACGCATCAACATTTTTCTAAACATTCACACTTTAGGTCTAAACGTCCTACGGGAATACTTGGCATGAACTTTATCAGCGGTCGCGTGATTGAACAGGTAAAGTTATGTGCTTCTTAATCACACTATAAATCACACACTTTGATTTTGAAGTTTTGGATAGTACACCTGATATAACTGAATGTATCCTTATTTAACATTGTTACATAATTTTACATTAACTTACAATAACATTGCAAGATGATTTATTATACAAATTGACACTCTGTGAGGAGAACTGTTAATAAGTTACAACAGACTAATAACTCCGGTAGATGTCACTGTTTGCCCACTTTTAGGAGTACATAAGTGGATGCCTCTTTAACTCCAAATAATAGTACAGTTCCAGTCCTTTTATTTTTCTGGTATCTAGTGCAACAGCATAGGATGTTTTACTGCATGTATAACTCAGACCAGAGTATGTGAGAATTGTGTGAACTTGCCTGGAGTTAGGAAGAGTTTCTGAGCGTTGGTGTTTTCACTTCATGTTCACTTCAAGTGAGGTGCTGGAAATGGAAAACCTGGAGTGGAACTGAAGTGGACTGATGAGTGAACACTAAGGAGAAATTAGTGTTGAGCCACTCCACTCATACTTAGAGTAGGCCTACATACATACATAGAATACATAAAAAAAGAATACCATTATTTCTAATAATATAAAATTCAGAATAAGGGTACAATAGGATATACAAATATCAAATAAATGCTTTATAGAGCTCACCAAAGTTTTTTTAAAATCTTTAAAGCGTTTTCATTCAAAGAGTGTTTAATACAGCTTTCAGTCAACAAAACCATAAAGCTTTTTTGTTTTCTTTTCATTTGTGAAAGTGAAATTTGGTCAGAATACAGGCAAATTAATTACATTAAAGCACTTTTTGTCCTCTTCAGAATATTCATTAAAACTAAAATAAAAGTACATTTTCCCACAAAAGTGGGAGAGGCCTTGAACACTGAACATTTTATTGATAAATTTGTCTCACACCACCCACAATATAACTGAATAAGTACAATGCAAAAAATAAATGCAAGGTGGTAGAGTGCTTTGACTTCTTTTAGATCTATTATTTGTTGGCATAATATACAAGCTAACTGACAAAATTTAGCTAGATTGAAAGGTTATCTATAGTGTATTAAGTTTTTGTTTCTAGAACTACTGTATCAAAACAATATCACACTTAAACACTTTCAGTCTGAATATCAGCATTTTGTGATTCCACTTACCTGTGTGATATTGCTTAAATTCCTGAGTCTGTTTTCATAACTTGCACATGAGTTTGCGGTGATGATTAAGTAAATTCTATGCTTTGAACACCCCACCTATCATCTTTTTAATGGTCTCGCAAAACCGCAGATTGTCTCCTCCGTGTTTAAACTTGCCTACTCTTACGGCGCTCCGACTCAACATCTTGCTATTTAGGTGAGGGGTTGGACAGAGCAATAGGGTGTAATCTTCTGCATGGATGAGAACGAAACCATTTGTAACATACAAGTTGATTTAGTTGGTTAAACACTAACGCACCGTTAAACAATAAACCACCAGATGATGGCGATATTGCATACTGAATCGTCTACCCTGCCGGAAAACTCACTTAGAGTGGCAGTAGGAAGTGGATGGATGGTAGTCAGTATGTGTGTGGTCAATGTTCAGCCTCTTACTTGAGTCTTTAGTAGCCTATTGAACTTTTCATATGATTTAGTCCCTATACAAAGTGTTTATACATAGATTCAGTCTTAATAGACCCTCTTATCTTATTACTAATTGTCGATTTACCAAACAAACAGTTAAAGGGCATATTGCAGGTTAGAGACCCCAGTGAGTTGATGTATAGAAAAATAATGTAGGAAATAGATTTTGTTTAAAATATACTTTAAAATACGCTATTAAGGCTTCTGGAGTCGTTTTTGTGAGAGAATTTTACTTCCGCATCTGAAAACCGCCAAAACCGGAAGTGACGCATCAAAAGGGAGAGCGGTCCATTTTAACCATAGGAAAACAGTGAATCGCAATGACAGTT
>JAFVLL020015304.1:0-14279 GCA_021397915.2 Tor tambroides
ACTGCGCATGCGCACTGGCTGATCTAGCCTGAAAAATAAGCTTTTTATAACGCTATTTGAGCAAAAGAAACAACATTTATGACACAGTTGTTGTCTGATTTCATTGGTGATTTCAAATATGAAATTTAAACGTAAGCTTAGTGAACAATTTGGGAGAATTTGATGTTTCCCCATACAAAGAGATAGGATCTGCACTTGGATGCCCGAGAAGCATTTCAAAGATGGCCGCCGAGTGACATGACTTGTCTTAAAGAGACTTTGGTTTAAATAGTATCTGTGCAATCAAGTCGACGATATCGCTGGAAATTAAGTGTCCCCAACGAAGCAAGCCAGAGACGACAGCGGCAAGAAACCAAAACTCCATCGGTGACAGAGTGGAGAAAAAACCTTGGGAGAAACCAGGCTCAGTCGGGGGGACAGTTCTCCTCTGGCCAGACGAACCAGCAGTTCAATTCCAACTGCAGCAAAGTTAGATTGTGTAAAGTCACTACAGAGGCCAGGACTCCCTCAGAGTGTATGCAAGTGAATGTGGAGCTCAGAATCCAGAATTTCTCAGATCAACTCATCTGCGCAAGCACGTGGCTACTCTCTCACAAATCCTAAACCTGAAAAACACGAATCAGATCACTGATTTCTTAGGTCATGATATCTGCATCCACCACGACTATCACAAATATCACAGTTACTTCTAGCAATGGAAAAGAGCGTCTGCCTGATCTTCAGAGCAGATCACTGGATGACATTGAGACTGAAGGTCTGTCCATCCTAGTGTACGTTACAGCAGATCTTTCACACTCACAGGAGCTTTACGAAAACTCATCTCTGAATTATGTGTTGTGTACACTGTAGGGTGTAGTATAATGATTCATGAATGCTGTGTGATTCTGTTATTTGTCTTCTGAATACAGATGAAGATGTTTCTCGTGTTCATGTATGACAGTTTGTGAGGATGATGATGCTGCTGCAGGTGCTTCCAGTAACACTATTTTTCATGTAATTCTAACCAAAAACACATATTAGTGCAACATTTCTAACTGAATATTACTGAAATTAGGGATGCTCCAGAATTCGGTACCAAAAAGTTGATACTTATTTTCATATTAAGGCCAAAAACTGATAAATGACTGATGACCATAAGTTAAAATAAGAGATGTTTAACAGGCCAAGTCCTTTTTAATATGTGTTTTTGAAATGTTGTTTTCAGATATCAGGTGTTTGACTAGTTCACATTATTAAATTCTAGACGTGTGTAGTTAAGGAGGTTTGGGTTGTTTCTGAGTTTCCTGATCAGTGTATAACTGATTTCCTGCAGCTGTTCAGAAGACGCCTGTTGAGAAAAGCTCAGATGTTTCTGAAGGGACCAGAGGTTTACATTAGAACAGCAGCATCAGTGTAAGTACATGAGCTCTCCAATATCTAGAGCTCACTAAAGTGTGTTCTTCTGTACTTAGAATGAGAGTGAGACAGAAACTGAAAACCCACAGAAAGGACAAAGAGTGTGCTACAAAGTTACTGCCGTAGAGAATCATTTTAAGATAACCAAAGGAAAATTGACTGAATGCCAGCAGTGTGAGACGGCTAAAGAGCACACCAAGGTTATTACAGTTTTGCATTTTTAAATTCATTTTATTTTAATATCATTTTCAAATTTGCAATAAAATTTAGTTTAGTTTTTATTAGTTTCATTAATAATTTTGTTATTTTTAGTTTAGTTTTTATTTTGTGAACACATTTCTATTTAATTTTTATATAGTTTAGTTTCAGTTTTAGTTTTAGTTTTATAATTCAAGTTTAGCATAATTAAAAGATCACTTCCAGAGTGCAGACCAAAGGAAGACTTGATTTAACCTTGGTGACGCAAACGTCTAGCGCCACAAAATTAAATCATGATAAGATTGATTAGATGGTAAAAGTATACAAATATACACCAAAATGAAGCAGTCAAGCCTTTTTACTCCATAAATCTACACAAGTTGCCTTTACATTGTCATAATTAAAAGCAATAAATGTGTGTTGTATTTAATTAGAAAATAAATATAATTTGTTTATATTAGCCGATATCTTTTATCTTATTTAACCAAAATCATGATACTGTAACTGTCGTGTCTTGCTTACTGTCCCATGAACAAACACGCATAAATCATAACTGGAGTAACGAATTTCAATAATAATGGCGGAGCCTCAACATATATTTTGCAGCTGAAGTGAATGGCAGCCTAGGGAGTGCTCGTTGCTCGCTTTCTGGAGCCTATATAATTTTATTCATTTAAGTTTTTTTGTAATGCTTCTATAAGGACCAACGGCCACGTATACACCGCAGAGTTTAAGAAGAGACAATCGCATTTAACAGTAAGGCATATTTAAATGTTCTTTTCATTTATGAAGAATTATAAATATATTTGTTAAAAAAAGCCTGGCAGATTGTTCACAAGACGTAGGCAAAAGTTTCGTAGGCTATTGTTTACAGAAAGGATGCACGTTTTCAACTTTTTTCTGTTTTCTGCTTCTTGTCTATTTTTCTTCAAAGCACCAACTTAGAATGGCTAATTTTGGTTTGATTGCTTGTTACAAGAGAAAATAAATAATTTTGCCTTACTGATGGAGTAGATTTAATGCGGGTGCAGTTCAGGTCGCGGCCTTTATGTCAAAAGGGTCGGGTACAGTGCTGCTGTGGGTTAACGGGTTGGGTGTTCTGTTAAGTAGCCTAAAGTTACTGCTGCTGCCGGTTTACCAAACAGAACCCGTGCAGAACTCAGCTTTATACCACTTTGCGTTTCTCCGTCAGATAACCTCACATGCATGATGCGCCATTTACAGGTATTTCCCTAAACCACCACACATGTTACATCCTGAGTTTCATTTGCTGTCATTCTGTTAAGATTATCACTTTGCTTGTTGATTTTCTTATTTTCCATCATGTGAAACTGATGTATGGCAGCAGTACATACTACCATCTGACTCTAGAAATCTAGAAGTGTAACTGTTAAAGGAATAATTTGTCAAAAAATTACAATTCTGTCATCATTTCATCAGCCTCATGTTGTCCAAACCCGTATGACTGAGTTTCTTCAATGGAACAGAGAAGAAAATGTTCAGCAGAATATCAGGGGCAGTTTTAGCCTGATGTTCATTGAGTAAATGTGAATGGTGTCACTGTCATTGTGTATATAAATTGTGTACATAAATAATATAAATGCACCTCAAATGCCAAGAATACTACAGCCTGCGACAGCGTTGTTAATCATCTGTATTTATAATTATTCTTTATGTATTTGTGAAGTAGTTAGCTTACACTATTATTTTAGTGTTTAACTGAAGATGCTACAGAAAGATGTTTGTTATGTTGTTAACACTATTTATGCGTATTACACATTTTGTATTTCATTGTTTGTGGCAAATCAATTTTAGATATTTTTTTTTTTCTACAGTATAACTGACAAATTACGCTACATTACGCTGTTTCATGTAAACAAAGTATTCATGTAAACATTGTAAAATTCTGCATTACTACATCCTTTATAGATGGACCCTGCTGTGATTAAAACGTATAAATACTCTATAAATATCAAACGATCTGTAATAACAGACAAAGCAATAGTAATAAAAACACAGTTACTCTCACTTATGTGTTGCGATATTACTGTCTGTTCCAATATAGTCACACAGCATTATCTTTTAGTTTCATTCTCTCTGAAAATCCTGCATTAAACTGTCTTGTTTAAAACAAATCCACGGTAAAATGAAGTGAACAAATGACCAGATTCTTACTGACGTGGTCTGAAACTTTATTAAAGATAAAGCGAGTCGTTTTAGCAGCTTTCCTTCAATATAAGCTGTTTTTAGACTCATGAGAAAGTGAGTTCATTTTTTAAAGTACAGTGACCCCTTATGTCAAAAGATCGACGAACATTTGATTTCTCAATTCATGACCCCTTTAAACCACCTGTTTTACTACTGGTTTGGACAAAAACAGTGTGTGTGTGTGTGTGTGTGTGTGTGAACTTGTTTTTACTACTTTGTGAGGACCAAAAGACCGCACAAAGATAGTAAAACTAGAAAAGTCCTTAAATCGGACCCCACAAAGACATGATCTTTTATATAAGACTATAAGATGACTAAATATACTATTGTCCAAACCTACACCTACCATTTTAACATTCTATAAAACATTCTTTATTATCATTTTTAAGATGTTGTCCAACTAAAGGACCCCACAAAGTACTATATTTCTGTTTTTACTATCTTTGTGGGGACATTAGGACCTCACAAAGTAGTATAAACTAGGATGTGTGTGTGTGTAGTGTGTGTGTAGTATGTGCATGTGTGTAGTGTGTGCGTGCGTGTGTGTGTGTGTGTGTGTGTGTGTGTGTGTGTGTGTGCATACATACATTTGTGTAGTCCTGCTGTAATTCTGGATTCTCCTCCATGATCCACACTATAAAAACACACAAAGAGTCATATTATTATATTTTCGATTATGATCTTGGCTTCCAATGATTTTGAAAACAATATAATCAAGATAAAACAACATGTTAAACCATGCTTTAAACATACTAGCAATATTCTAGATGTTAGCAACATGCTAAACATGTTAGAATAGCACTAGCTTCAAGGATTTTGCCACTGGTCTTGTTTGGTTTCACAGAGACTGGACTGGTCTAAAGCACATTAAACCAAATAAAACCAGACCATGAAATGAACAGCTAAAGCAATGACGGGTCAATAGCAGCTGCCTCTTGTGGTGCCAGATTGCTCTGTCTTCTTTTACTCCCTCTCCTGGAAAGTCTGTGTTGTGGACATAAATAGATGGTTCTGTGTCTAAATAAACTCAGTTCTTGTCAGGAAAAAAAGAAAGTAATGGCAGTTGTGAGCAGGGTGGCCAAAGGGATGATGATTAAGCTTAGGTTAATGGTGCACTGTTAAATAAATTAGTGTGAAATGGCAGTATATTCCAATGTAATTTAATAATTACATTACTTTTACAGTGGGACTTCTCATGTATCTAACTCCACTCTTAGACATTTCTTGTAAACAAACAGCATCATACTGTGTTTCTACAGTGGTTATGTACTATGAAGGTTCTGTTACGGCCCTATAGGTGCGCCTGTGTGTTTTTGCGCTCTCCCTTTCTCTTGATCTGTCAGTTTCTTAGGCTCATCCCTCTGGAATGCCATTTGTCCTGGCAGATGTCGATCATTATTAACCTGCATGACGTTGCCGCCCTCGCTGCCAATCAAGATCTCCTGCTACAGTTTAAAAGGACGCTCGAGTGAACGCTCCTACTTTGTTTGCTTTTCTGTTCACTGTCTTTCTAGCCTTGGTGATTGTTTGCTGTCTTAGTGACAGCTACAGTGTGTTTAACGTTATCACCTTTGCTATGCCATTATGCATTTTGTAATTCGTTCTATGATTTCTGATCGTGAGTTTCCCATATCCCTGGGAAAAGAGGACAGAGATGATGTCATGTGACCTATATAGTGCATCACGCAGAAACACTACTGTAGAGAAACACCAGGTTAGAAGCGAGCACCACATTTGTAAGTTTTGTTTCTTAGCTAGAGCAGTTTAGCTATGGCATGTAAACACTGAAGATCTTTTCTTTCTTTTTTTTATTTAGTTTAGAGGTTTCATTGTAAGGTAGTTGGGTTTTGTTATTTTCTTTCCTTTGGTGCCATTTGCGTTCCTTTTCCCTTGGGTTTATTTATTTGTTTTGGTTTGTTAATTGGATTTGCTGTGTAAATAGTTTATTATATATATCTTTTTCTTATTATTGATTTCTGCATGGTTGTACAATAAGTACCACTTTGTTTTGGCAATACTTTGTTTGAAGTTTGGTCTCTTGCCACCATCCCCACACAAAATTTATTACAACCTAAATGTTATCTTGTTATGTGCAGTGCTGAACAAAGCGCACGACGAAGAACAGTTAAACAGTCTTTTAATATACAATCCAAGAAGAAGATACAAGGAATCTCAGGAGTAGGTAGCACGAACACGTAGACATCAAATAATAACCGACAAACACTAACTCAAAAGGCCGGAACTTATAAAGGACAGATAACGAGGGCCGACAGGTGAACACAATGATTAATTAAACAGAACAGGGGAAACTAGGTCAAGGGAAAACACCGACATGTAACAGTTCGCCCCCTCCCGGGAAGGCGCGTCCTCGCGCCGTAAACATAGAACTGAGGATGGAGGGTGGGGGCTCTGGAGGGGGGAGTGGAGCAGGAGAACAGGTAAACAAAATAAAAGTCCATGGGGGAGTGGAGGGAGGGAGGAGCCAAGGGGAGGCCAGGAGCAGGAGGAGCCAGATGGAGACCCAGGCCACAGCCACGATGGTGGCCCACGGAGGAGCCGACGGAGGGAGGAGCCATGGTGGAGGAGTGGTCGCCGACTCCATGGGGCCGAACAACGGCGGAGCAGGTGGAGGTGGGCCCGAGGCGGCGACAGAGTGCCGAAGAGCCAGGATGAAGCAGAGGATCTGGAGGGCCAAGGTGGAGCCGGAGGCTTCGGCAACCGAGGTGTAGGCGGAGATCCGGAAGGCTGCGGCGGAGCCGGAGTGACGGAGGACTGAGGTGGAGCTGGAGGGAAGGAGGAGCCCAACGGAGCCAGAGGGACGGAAGGACGGAGCAAAGCTGGAGGAGTGCAGTCCCGAGGTGGAGGTAGGGGGACGACTGACCAAGGCTGAGCCGGAGGGACGAGGGAGCCCGGCGGAGTTGGTGGACTGACGGGCTCCGGTGGAGACGAGGGAGCTGGAAGCCATGGTGGAGCCGCTGGGTCGCAGGACCGAGGCGGAATCTGGTCCTCGGAGGCTGAAGGCGGAGTCGAGGGATCCTCCAGACTCAACGCCAATGGAGCTGGAGATGGGCAGACCAGCGACGAGCCCACGCCACAGATGGTGAGCAGAGAGACTGATGAAATCCAGTGAAGATGGCGTTGAGAAAGGGAACAGGTCTATGAGAGGCGGTGGGAGAGGGAGGTTGGGTGGGATATTTTGCCACTCCGACAGTACTGATGAAGGTTGAGTGAAGAGTATTTCCGTATCCAAGTCGATTAACATTCCAGAGTCCAGTGTGAGCTCACCCTCAGTGGTGGTGCTGTGGACGGGGCTTTCCATAGCCCCCGTAATCTCCACAGCTGTATCCACCGTCGCTTGTGCTGTTGGCTCTCTCGCACCTGGTCAGACACTTGGGGCTCAGGCTCCGAGGCGATCGTCAGCTCTGTCGCTCCTGATGGCTCAAAGACCGCGGCAGGCTCTGGCAGCTCCGTGCCGTAGGGTGGAGGTTGACTGGGCTCTGGGTCCAGAGTGGGGCTGGTGTCATCATCCGTGATGTCCACGGTGACCTTCGATTTGCAGGACACCAGCACCCACTCGATGAATGCGGTGAGGCTCTCTCGAGGACCGTCCCAGGACAACTGCGCTCGTGCGGAGGTGTTCAGTCCAGCTTGATAAAACGAGCAGAGGCAGTTGTCCGGGTAGCGTGTGTAATTAGACAGGAACACGAAGTCCTCGGTGTGGTCCTCGAGAGAGTGGTCCCCCTGCTTCAGCAGGAGGATGAGGACAGCAGGATCATTCATAACAAAAAATAAAAACTGACAAAAAACGGGAAATAAAACGAGGGCAAAATACGCCGCTATACTTCTCTGTTTTGGTCGGTTATTCTGTTATGTGCAGTGCTGAACAAAGCGCACGACGAAGACGAAGAACAGTTAAACAGGCTTTTAATATACAATCCAAGAAGAAGATACAAGGAATCTCAGGAGGTGGCAGTACCTAACACGTAGACATCAAATAATAACCGACAAACACTAACTCAAAAGGCCGGAACTTATAAAGGACAGATAACGAGGGCCGACAGGTGAACACAATGATTAATTAAACAGAACAGGGGAAACTAGGTCAAGGGAAAACACTGACATGTAACATATCTCTTACACCCTTAGATCTACATCTTAAAGTCGTAACAGTTCCCAGCATGCAATGCAGCATAAATATAGATCATGCTGTAGAGTTTTTAATTCTTGTTGGTCTTGTGCCACTGAACTTGTTCACTTTTAGCAGTTTGTGTTGTTTAATTTGTAAAGTGGGTTTATATTGTAAGTGTTGTTTTTATTTGTTGAGTGTTAACCATTGTTGTTTTGTTTGTCGAGTATTGATGTTACATCTTTCAAAGACGTTTCTCAGCAGTTCCTTCATTACTGTGAAAGATCCATCCACAAACAGTTATGAATATGAATATGAAATAAGTTATTGAATAATCTTCACGCTTAAATAATGCTAAAACAAAATGTTCATGTTCATGCCAAGAATAGTTTGACTACCTTAAAGTCAGATAATTAGCTTATTTCATATTCTTGTCACCATTTTGACAAATGTTTTTATTCATCACTCTTCTACATGACTAGATCAGAAATTTGAATAGGAATATTCAGGGTCCAAAACCCAAATAAATACTAATCATTAATCACCATTATGCTGACTTCAAAACAATTACAGTAGTAAACAACTAAATTTCTGACAGTTGCACAGTTAAAGACAACTTTATAATGTGAATTCACAGTAAAACAAGAGCAGTAAATTACTGTGGTGTTAGCATCATTCTGCTGATCATTCAGTCACTTGTGAGAAAATCACCCAGCTTGCATTGATTTCACAGTACATTTCTGAATACAGTAATTTATTGTAAAATAATACTCTTTAATCCTGTAAATTCCTGGCAATTTTTTTACAGTGTGGCCACAGCTTCACCTCTGACCTGGACAAACGTTTATTCCAGTCCTGTCCACACCACATCAACCTCTCGGCTTGTGTTTTTATGGCTGGCTACTACCATATTCCATGGACATAAATCACAAATAATTAGCAAGCTTTGACGGTCACTAAAAATCAGCTGCCACACATATACTTTTCAGCGTGTTTTTTGTAACTCTTTTGTCTGCAAAATTCACCTCTAAATTATGTACCATTTAGTTTTATCAAATATAATAAACATTTTTTTAAAAGAACACGTCGTAAAAATTACTATAGAATCTTATCACATGACATATATGAACAATTATGCTATAAATTTGGGTTACAAAATATTGCCCATTGTTTTTATGTGTTTGTTTACATAAATGAATTTCACCAACATTTTAGCCAATCACACTGTCATCTCATCTGCTCTGAGTGTCTGAGTTGGAGTGTTTAAAATTAATTTCAACACCTTGTTTCATTCATGAATTAATCAACATTTAAAGTTACACCATGTACAAAACTGATATAATGAGCAGGTAAATCATGAATCCATCTTCCAAACTGTGTTTTTGTCTTATCCTGAATTACTATGGTACACATAAGCGTTGATATTCAGACTATTTTAGACCTGTCTGGACGACAGCTGCTATGGAGTCGCCCAGTACCAGGGTGGCTCATCATACACATCAACAGAGAGAAGTAGCTCTGACTGCAATGTTCTTCCACATCACACATGTGGTTTTGTTTATAAACTGCTAGAGCACCAAAAGTTGTATAGTATACCTTTAAAGTGAACAGTTTAATGATGACTCACTCATTAAAGACAGTCCCTTGCCTCCATCTACTGGCCTAACAATGAACCTGCACTGACTGACAACCTGTCTAGTTCACGCAGAGACGAGTCCCAGCGCTGATACTGCTGAAATATTAGCATTATACCGTCAGTGGCATAAAATAATCTTTAAATGAAAATAATACTGTTTATCACAATTATTTCTCGCCCAACAAAAAGTAGTTATTGTGACCTACACACATTTTATGCTATTTTTTCAATTAATGCAGCATGTAAGTTAAACCAGAGCAAAGGCATTTAAACTACATTGAGGCATATATGGCTATATAATGGAAAGTAAAAAAAAAAAAAAAATCAAATGTAATAAAATTTGCAGGAAAGTGGATCTCAAGGGTCAGAGCTGAGAACTGCTGGTGTAACCACTGGATGCCATCATTGCTTTTATTAGGTTTTGCATCTGGTTATGTATTTAAATATTATAGAAAACTTTTGGTTCCAGGTTTAGATTTTTGTTTGTTTGTTTGTCTTCTGGCTGAATTAACTGGTAAACAGCTGGCCAAAGATATTTGTTGTTTATGCCAGAAAGCATATAGAAAATGTTAAAAAGAACCTTGAGGAGAGTATTCGGTCTCAGTCACAATTAATTTATTTTATAGAAAAGAAGATGCATTGATAGTAAATAGTAAATTAAATTGTAACATGGAGTTATATTGGCTTAAAATTTATATTTGGACATATATTTGTGAATGCATGGGTGTGAATGTCTTTTCTATATTTAGCTATTTACTTCTACGATTTATATGCTCCAAAGAGTTTATTATAAATAATGTCTATTTCTAATAAATAACAATGATAGCTGAATGTGATGGTAAATAGTGTGTGTATATATATATATATATATATATATACATATATATATATATATATATATATATATATATATATATATATGTGTGTTTTTTTTTTAAGTATTTGGGATTTTAAAAACAAGTAGGAAGTAGTTGTTGATTGTGTGTTGTCATTTAACCAAATGAAATCAACATCATTTCAATATAAGGTACATTGCTCCCCACTGTCGTCTTTCAACAAAGGCATAAATATAACTTTAAAAAAAAGAGTTTAAATGGTTGCTTCTTATTTATTTTGTTTCAGTTAATACTGCTCTTGGTGTTTGTGGTGGTGTGGCAGGGCTCAGACTAATTCTCCTTAAATCTGTTATACTGTTGTGTCCTCTAGAAACCCCTAGACTTCTATCTACATAAAGACACTGAGTAGTTCAAAATCAAATAACAAAACCTAAAAACTTGCTCCTCAACATACTTGAGTTTGTCCAGATTCTTGAGTTTTTCAGAGAGCAGCTTGACTCCTGAATCTCCTGGGTGATTGTAGCTCAGATCCAGCTCTTTCAGGTGTGAGAGGTTTGAACTCAGAGCTGAAGACAAATAACCACAGCCTTCCTCTGTCACCATACAGCCAGACAACCTACAGACACACAGCAACAGTCCATATCACATTAGTTTGGCTGTCAGACATCACTAACACACAGTCATCTGTGCTGTTACTTTCTGTAGTTTCAGTCACAAAAGTAAAGTAATCAGAAACAGTTATACTCCATTAAAATACATATGTACTTAAGAACAGGCACAAAGTATTTCTACAATGTCACTAGACACCCAGGGTTAACCTCCTGGGGTCGACAATGGTGCCGTCACTTGCATTTTTTCCTGTTGACAGCGAAAACAACTTGTGTGCAATACATCGTTTGAATCTGTAAAGGGTCTACTTTTATTTGTGTACACTCACAATATCAACAAAACAGTGTCCTTTTGTGAAATAAATAAAATATACAGGGTGTGCTTTCAGCCATCTCAGTCTCCGCGAATATCATTCTGAAATGTGTCAAAAGAATGAACTGAAACTCAGTGAATACTTGACACACAGACATGAGGAATATATCTATGGAATGCTTGAAGTGTCTTATTGAAAACAAATCTTCTATGTTAAAGTAATCCATATGAAACTAATGCAAGGAACAGTTTTTCCTGTCCTGAGCTCATTATCTGTAATGTGATGATGCCCACGAACAGCGTGCACTGTTCATATGATAATTATCCACGTGAGACACGCATACATGTAAATGCCCACATCGCCTCCATAAACTAAGTGTGAAGATTTATCAAGTTCATCTCGGCTACTTTTCATTTTTTGAAAAAGACACACTGAGAGGAACAACCCAGAATTTACCTCAGAAGAAGAAAGCGATGCGTTACCTAAACCTGCTCTGCAAGTTTGAAATGCTCCGACACTCTTCATATGAAAGTGCAAGTGATTCACACCTTTATTTCAACCCCCAATGTGAAGCCACAGAACTACCCCGAAACGCAAACCCCCTCCAGCTGGACTGAATTCAGTCAAACTACCGTTGCTTAGGGTAAAATGGACATGCTCTATCTAAAGGAAAAAAATGGTGTAACATAAACTAGCGAACTGCAGAATACACACATCTGTATCAATCATTTTATATATTATTTTATTATTCAAAAAAAAAACACCACAATCTGGGATTTCACTGACTAGCTTCTACCACTGGACTACCAATTTCCCTTTTCCATTGCGAGTTTGCGCACACAAGACAGACACGCTCTT
The DNA here is from genome assembly GCA_021397915.2 of Tor tambroides. Lineage (NCBI taxonomy): Eukaryota > Metazoa > Chordata > Actinopteri > Cypriniformes > Cyprinidae > Tor > Tor tambroides. The sequence goes on from JAFVLL020015304.1 coordinate 12,180, forward strand.
CATTCATCTCACTTCGCAATAATAAAAATAGCATTGTCATCCTGCAGATAATTCTTCTGTGTTTATTATAGTGTTCAAATGCTGATCTTATACAGGCCCAATATTTTTTTTCATAACTGGACTGCCAGTGAGCACGCTGCTTTTTGATGCTGCTTTTGATGAATAGCCTACAGTAAAACTGACTTATAGCACCAATGATAATAGCACCGCTTATTTTTCCACCTCTCATAAAAATTATTAATGGAACAAAAACACATTTTTGCTGTAATAATGACTTTTTTAAAGTTGTTTCTTAAATATGAACCAAAGTGCGATCATACATTATTAACGTCTTACTGTCATTATTAGCCCTTCATGGATTCAGTCTTACATGTATTCTGTAGCTTATTGTGAATATAAACCTCTTTTTGCCACAAGGCAAAGCTAAACTGCACCTGATTTTAGAGCTTTGCATTTCAGCCCGAGCTCGACGGGTCCCTGTTCACGCAGACAGAGACAGCAAAAAGCGTGTCCTGTTTGTTTTCTCTATTTTACAAAAGCACAACGCTTTGTTGATATTGTGAGTGCACACAAAAATAAGGGTAGACCATTTACATTTCCTAATGACGTATTAGTCTAGAAGTATAAGTATGAGCAAAAATGATGGCGTAGGCTACTTCAAATTGTTTCCACTGTTATGAAGAAGATGAAGTGATCGCGCTGGTGCCTCCGTGCATTGCGTGCTTTAGCTTCCACTCTCCACACAAACGTTTAGATATACACCTAACAGCGCACCTTTATCTAGGTTAAATGCTTAAACAAACATTGAAATATGCTTTAAGTGTTTTATATCTACATATTTTAATTTAAGCAAGTCGTGATGATTTGAGAAAGCTAAATTGATCAAACGTGATCAACTCAGCTGTCTGCCGCTATCCACTTGGTTGTCACTCAAAAAAAAACAAAAAACTTGAATTTAACAAACAAAAAATGTTCCAAACATTTTTCTAAATTAATTAATAATGAAACAATAAGAAATATAACTTTGCAATTAATAACAAAACTGAACTATTTTAATGGCTGCAACAGTATGGAATGTCAAAGCTGACTTAATTTAAAATAAATAAATGTAAAAAGAAATGTGAAAAAGCAAATATAAATAAATATATGAATAAATATACAAAGAAAAGTAAAAAAAAATATTATTATTTATCATTTTATTTCCTTATGTATTTTTTAAATATTTTCCACATTTATTTATTTCCACTTTTATTCATTTTCACATTTATGTATTTATTTATTTATTTCCACATTTATTTATTTCTACATTTCTTTGTCCATAGGGTAATGAGGAGGGTGTGATTTACCTCAGGAATAGCAATCCAACCAGAGTAGGTGAGGGGTAAGCTTTGAGGCAACAGTGACACCTTGTGGTTCCCAAACGAAGTGCAATAAGTGTAGCCTACATGACTCGCCTGTTGATAGTGTGGGATGAATGACTTAGATGGGCAATATGGCCAAAATTTTATATCATGGGTCAGTGGCATAACTACAGACAGTGCAGGCAGTGTAGCTGCACTGGGGTCCGTGCGGTGGGGCACCTGGTGACGGAGTGACTATGTTAATATGAATATAAATATTAATAATACAATATAATTAGTGCCAAGATTCTTCACAGCAGTGAATAAATACATAAATTCGCATTTTCTGTTTGTTTGCTTTAATAGTTTAGCGGTAGAACTTTTGAAGAGCAAGGACACGTTTGTGTGCATTTTGTTTTGTGCTTTTACCAGAATGAAGCACTTGATTGTCTGTGTGAAGACTGCGCATTGTGCACGAGCACCAAAAGAGAACTGATAACAGTGGCAACGAGCGCTGGCTATGATTTAAAAAACAACACATTCCAATGATAGATCGCCTGTTATTTAACACACACCAACGAATCTCTTATCGAATGGAAATTTTTCTTTCTTTTAGGTAAAGAAAGAAAAAAAAAACAAACAAAGTGATTTTGTGCCTCTTTGGGATGGCACAATAAAGCGACGTTCACTTGCAGAACGCAAGCTTCTAGAGGCACATAAGTCTGAAGTAATGAATTTAGGTAAAGGGGTGCAGAGCCAG